>JBBGZY010002302.1:317500-592500 GCA_037952925.1 Lithobates clamitans | reverse complement strand
GCTACCATAACCCCGGTATTCTCTTCTTCAGTGAGCGGTCCAATTTCCGATAATAGTGGTCTCTGCGGCGGATTCACCGCAAGATCACTTTTATCTGGAGGACCCCCCCTACCGGTGCCCCTCCGCCACTTACCGGAGCCGTCGGTAGCGGCGAAGGTGGTCGGGTCCTCTCCCTGACTTGGTATGGAGATGAGTGAGGGGAAGATGGCCCCCACCCGTCTCCATATCATTGCAGGGCGGAAGCAACGTCAAAACATCACATCCGCCCATACCCCTTAAAGCAACAATTTTTTATTTTTTTAATTACATTTAATTTTTTTTTTTATTATTATTTCATTTTAGTGTAAATATGAGATCTGAGGACTTTTTGACCCCCCAGATCTCATATTTAAGAGGACCTGTCATGCTTTTTTTCTATTACAAGGGATGTTTACATTCCTTGTAAAAGTAATAAAAGTGACACCATTTTTTTTTTAAAGAAAAGTGTAAAAATAAAAAATAAAAGGTAAAATAAATAATGATATAAAAAAAAAAATTAAACGCGCCCCATCCCACCGAGCTCGGGTGCATACGTTGGCATACGCATATGAAAACCGTGTTCAAACCACACATGTGAGGTATCGTCGCGATCGGTAGAGCGAGAGGAATAATTCTAGCCCTAGACCTCCTCTGTAACACAAAACATGCAACCTGTAGAATTTGGTAACTGTCGCCTATGGAGATTTTTAAGGGTAAAAGTTTGTCGCCATTCCACGAGCGGGAGCAAATTTTGAAGAATGACATGTTGGGTATCAATTTACTCGGCGTAACATCATCTTTCACAATATAAAAAAATTGGGCTAACTTTACTGTTTTCTTATTTTTTAATTAAAAAAAGTGTATTTTTTTCCCAAAAAAGTGCGCTTGTATGACCGCTGCGCAAATACGGTGTGACAGAAAGTATTGCAATGACCGCCATTTTATTCTCTAGGGTGTTAGAAAAAAAATGTATAATGTTTGGGGGTTCTAAGTAATTTTCTAGTAAAAAAAAACAAACAAATTGTTTTTAACTTGTAAACAACAAATATCAAAAAGAGGCTCAGTCCTTAAGTGGTTAAGGACCAAGCCTATTTTTGACACATTGTTTACAAGTTAAAATCAGTATTTTTGCTAGAAAATTACTTAAAACCCCCAAACATTATATATATCTATATCTATATATATAGATATAGATATATATCAATATATATATATCTTTATCTATAGATATATATAGATATATATTTATATCTATATCTATATCTATATCTATATCTATACCTATATCTATAGATATATATATATATATCTATAGATATAGATATATATTTATAGATATATATACATATATATCTATATATATATATAGATATATATATATATATATATATCTATATCTATATATATATCTATATCTATATCTATAGATATATATATATATATAGATATATATATATATATATATATATATATATATATATATATATATATCTATATATATAGATATATATATATATATATATCTATATATATAGATATATATATATATATATATATATATATATATATATTATATATATATCTATATATATAGATATATATATATATATATATCTATATATATAGATATATATATATATATATATCTATATCTATATATAGCAACGACTCTGCATATATATATTTTTAGCAACAACTCTGCAGAATAAAATGCTTTGTATCCTTTGAATATTTTTGTCACCCAGTATTTGTGCAGCGGCCTTTTAATCTAAATTTTTTGGGAAAAAATATACTTCACTTAATTTAAAAAAACTAAACAGTAAAGTTAGCCCATTTTTTTTGGTATATTGTGAAAGATGATTTTACGCCGAGCAAATAGATACCTAACATGTTACAGTTTAAAATTGAGCACACACGTGGAATGGCAACAAACTTAAAAATCTCCATAGGTGACGCTTTAACTTTTTTTTTTTTTTTTTTTTTTTTACGGTTACCAGTTTAGAGTTACAGAGGAGGTCTTTTGCTAGAATTATTGCTCTCACTCGCAGCGATACCTCAAATGTGTGATTTGAACACTGTTTACATTTGCGGGCGTGACTTACGTATGCGTTTTCTTTGGTGCATAAGCATGGCAAAACAGGGGCGCTTTAAACTTTTTTTTTCTTCTTTTTTTTTTTTTTTTTACACTGTCTCTTTAAAAAAAAAAATCTGAACCCTTTTATTGCTGTCACAAGGAATGTATACATCCCTTGTGACAGTAATAGGCAGTGACAGGTACTCTTTATGGCGGGATCTGGGGTCTAAAAGACCCCAAATCCCTCCTTTGCACTCCTTTGCCATAGGCTTTAATAGGCTTCAAAATAGGGCGGGCACGTGGCGCCGAGCATTGCGTCCGGAGCCCACCCAGGTGTGTTAGAAAAAGCAAATGAATATTCGCTTTTCTAACACTGAATCGCCTCTCCGCCAATCAGGAAGCGCGGGTCTGATTCCCATTTCCCGATCCTATTGGACGCCTAGGAGAAGGAGGAGGGGGATGCACGGCGGAAGGCGCTGGTGATCCACACCACAGGAGGAGGAAGAAAGCCGCCAGACATGCTGCCCGTACGCTTTTTCTAGATGGGGTAAGTGCGGGGCTTTGATGTCCCGGCTGTCCTCCCAGGGGCGGTTCCAACCACCGACCGACCTAAAGAAAGACCGACCTGTTTGCCACCCCTCCTAAAGAAGAAAAAACATGAGCCGCCGCTGGCGGCGACCTTACACGGGAGTGGGAGCGGGTACCTGTTTTTGACAGGTATCCGCTCCTCCCTTCCCAGTCCCGAAAAGGTGTCAAATGTGGAGGAAGCAGATAAGCGGAGCTTCCACTTTTGGGTGGAACTCCGTTTTAACCCGGAAGTGGGCATTGGCGGTCAGAAAGTGGTTATTGTCCCTAATGGGGGGGGGCACAGAGCGCAATACAAACCGGAGAGGTGTTCTAATCCCTTTTCACTCTTTCCAAAATAAAAAAAAAAGTTTTACTTTTTTTTTACTTTTTAGTACTTTTATACTTTAATACGCCTAAAAGCTGCACCAAATAAAATCTCCAGTTATTTCCTCTAAAAAAAAAAAAAAAGAAATCAATGGGATTGAAAGCTAAGTTCTTTTTCCCTTGGGTCCCAATTAATGTTTTCTAAATTTTTATTTTTTTTTCTCAGGTTTTTCTATGCTCTGCAGCTATAGGAATAATATTATCCCATTTACATATGTGACTTTTTCGTCAGACCTTTCAGAAGATTAGGATTTAATAAAACCGAGGAAGTCTAGATCACCAGCTTGTCCATAATTCATTTTCTCTGCATGTGGCAGAAGAAGAAAAAAAAAAAAGAAAAAAAAATCGGAGGAGGCTTATTGCTGCTGACTTGTACAGATGATATGGGCAGTGCGGAAAAAAAAAAAACTAATTAAGTTTGTTTGTTCATGGGATGTGTAAACTGCGTTATCATAGAATAAGCAAAAAAAAAGTAACAAAAGCCTGATTGAAAATGTGTGGTGCAGCTGGGCTGGCAGCAGACACTGTACATTAGGCAGGACATTCATCAATATTTCATCTGGGCGAGCGTGCTGCCACTTCTCGGGGAATACGCCGTACGAGCGGACAGGTGCGCACATCTGATCTGTTGTGTTCTATTAGGAGCCGTAGACGCTCACACAGTTAGATGGGACAACATTTGGCTGAAAGTGTTTACGGGAAACTTCTGCCGGGGCCAGAGAACTCATTAGAACAATTCCGCTCAAACTTCAAGATGACATCACGTCTCCCCCGCTTTCAGGACCATAAATGGTTTGTTTTAGCCGGGGGAGAGCTTCGGCGATCCAGGCCACCACGCTGCTTATTGTCTATGTCCCTGCAGTTTTGATAATCCGTTGTAGAACCCTCTAGTGCAGGGATATGCAATTAGCGGACCTCCAGCTGTTGCAAAACTACAAGTCCCATCATGCCTCTGCCTCTGGGTATCATGCTTGTGGCTGTCAGAGTCTTGCTCTGCCTCATAGGACTTGTAGCTCTGCAACAGCTGGAGGTCCGCTAATTGCATATCCCTGCTCTAGTGTGTGCTAATAGAGGTGTACTGCAGGTAAAACAGCTTGGCTCTGGGATAAACCTGAGTCATTAAATCTGGGTCAGGGTCAGGGGTGGCCCGTCCATTAAGGGCACACGGCCTTCGCCACCTCCCCTATCCATGCTCAGGACACCGGCGCATGGATTCCAATGCGGAGGGGCTGTTTTTTTTTTAAAGCACCGATTAGAGCCAGAGTCTCTAATAGGCTTCACTATAGGGTGGGCTCGGGTCACAGAGAGCGTGCTCCGAGCCCACCTGTCAGAAACCATGAAATCAGACCGAGACAGAAGTACAGTTAAATCACACTTGTTTAATAAAAAAAGTAAAAAGAACAAACGTAGTCAAAACATAGCCAGAGTTCAGGAACAGGAACGGATAGTCAGACAAGCCAAACGTCAGGGAGCCGGAGATGAGCGTAGTAAAACAGCAAGCAGGATCTGGAGCCAGAAGGGATGTCAGCAAAGCAAGTCTTTTAACAGGAACGCAGGAGATAGTCTCTGTGATGTTGACCAAGTCGAAGGCAAAGCTCCTCTGGACAGGACAGCTTAAGTAGGCAGGACTGACGAGCAGGATATCATCAACAGCTGAGTAACTGTGGAGATATAGGAGCTGGCAATTAACCGACAGCTGAGCGGCCAGCTCAGAGAAGGAAGGGCTGAGCCCAGCCCTGACACCACCCAGGTGTGTTACAACAATGCATCAATATTTGCTGTTGTAACACTGATCCTCCTCCCGGCCAATCAGGAAGCGTGTTTTGACACCAGTCACCCGACTGGCTGAAAGGAAAGGCAATCCTATGGGACGCCTAGGAGGAGGAGGGAGGAGCCACATGGCAGAAGTTGCCATGATGCAGAGAGAAAACAGGAGCCGCTGCCTGATGCCTACAACCCACCGCCTGTAGGAGCCTGCAACCCGCCCATAGGAGCCCACAACCCGGCTGCTGCTCGCCCGCCTGCAACCAATGGGGTAAGTGTCAGGGTAGGGGGGGTATCCCGCCGGCCGACCAACCAACCGGGGGGGGGGTTGTTTGCTACCCCCACCAAAAAAAACCACCAGCCACCACTGGACAGGGTTAATAGAGGCCAGGGCTGGATGACTTATCCTGGCAGCAACTTGGCGTCCCCCCTTCCTAGAATGTTGGAGAATGTTCTAGAAATTAGTGGGTGCAGGTTAGGAGGGGCTGCCTTAAATATTTATGGGCCCCAGGAGTGGGCCTGGCAGGGGACTGAGAAACCCATAAATAGTCATGGGCCATGCCAGCAGGGGAGTCGGGTGAAAGATGGAGAAGCTGTGCTGAGGGAAGCTGTTGGTGGCCCTGGGGGGGGGGGTGTTTACCTCGGGCTGGTGCTCGGGAGTCTGGCCTTGAAGGATCCCAGCACAGGAGGCAGTTGGAGGGATTCAAGCCGGAGAGACAGAGCGTAGATCAGCATGTGTAGGGACAGATAAGGGGGGAGAGACTGCCGGCTGTAGCAGTGCTCTCTTGAAGACAAGTCTTCATTAAAGCTTACCTTGAGGAATCCCCATGTGCATGTCAGTCAGGAGGACTGGGGACAGGAAGACATCCAGGTGCTGCTGGTGGAAGCAAGGTGGGCTAGCATTTTCTGCAAGCAGTGAAACTGGGATCAGTGGCCACGGGGAAGCAGAAGGAGATGTGGCATGCTGTTTCACTCCATATGCACTACTTTCAGGGCTGTCTTTAAGGTAGGGCAAAAGGGTCAGCTGCCCTGGGCCCAGTCAGTGTTGTGGGGCCCAAAGCAGCTGCCCCTTCAGCCCATGCTGCCTGCAAATAGTCGATAAGTGGATTCGGAGGGGACTCAAGAAAGTGTTTGCCCAGGGCCCAATCAAAATTAAAGATGACCCTGACTACTTTTAAAAGGAAATTAGAGTTTCTGCCTGTAATGGGCTGTTGCTGAACTGACAAGAAGCCTGTCAGCCCCCTCAGGAGTGAACCAGCCAAGTCTGTGCAGGTGGAGGGCAGAAGAGGAGTCTGCAAATAGGGAGGAAGTGTCCCTCAATTGTTGTTGTTGTCACACTGGGCTTCCCATAATCCCCATTCCAAGCTATTATCCCCTAATAAAACTACAAAAAAACAAGCCAAAGACTGATTTCTGTGTCCAGATGAAAGAAGGAATGAGGATGAGCTGTGCAAAGCGAGATCACACAAACAGGTAAAATCAAACTGTATATAATGTAACACTTGGATAAAGATATACCATTGCAATAATTCTGGAAAATATAACAAGATACTTACAGTACCTTGAAAAAGTATTCATACCCCTTGAAACTTTCCACATTTTGTCATGTTACAACCAAAAACATAAATATATTTTATTGGGATTTTATGTGATAGACCAACACAAAGCGGAACATAATTGTGAAGTGGAAGGAAAATGATAAATGGTTTTCAAAATCTTTTACAAATAAATATGTGAAAAGTGTGGGGGGGGGGGGACATTTGTATTCAGCACCTTTACTCTGATACCTCTACCTAAAATTTAGTGGAACCAATCGCCTTCAGAAGCCACCTAATTAGTAAAGAGAGTCCATCTGTGTGTAATTTAATCTCAGTATAAATACAGCTGTTCCGGGAAGCCCCCAGAGGTTTGTAAGAGAACCTTAGTGAACAAACAGCATCATGAAGGCCAAGGAACACACCAGACAGGTCAGGGATAAAGTTGTGAAGAAGTATAAAGCAGGGTTAGGTTATAAAAAAATACCCCAAGCTTTGAACATCTCACGGAGCTCTGTTCAATCCAACATCCGAAAATGGAAAGAGTATGGCACAACTGCAAACCTACCAAGACATGGCCGTCCACCTAAACTGACCGGCCGGGCAAGGAGAGCATTCATCAGAGAAGCAGCCAAGAGGCCCATGGTAACTCTGGAGGAGCTGCAGAGATCCACAGCTCAGGGGGGAGAATCTGTCCACAGGACAACTATTAGTCGTGTTCTCCACAAATCTGACCTTTATGGAAGAGTGACAAGAAGAAAGACATTGGTGAAAGAAAGTCATAAGAAGTCCAGTTTGCAGTTTGCGAGAAGCCATGTGGAGGACACAGCAAACATATGGAAGAAGGTGCTCTGGTCAGATGAGACCAAAATTTAACTTTTTGGCCTAAAAGCAAAACTCTATGTGTGGCGGAAAACTAACACTGCACATCACCCTGAACACACCATCCCCACCGTGAAACATGGTGGTGGCAGCATCATGGTGTGGGGATGCTTTTCTTCAGCATGGACAGGGAAGCTGGTCAGAGTTGATGGGAAGATGGATGGAGCCAAATACAGGGCAATCTTAGAAGAAAACCTGTTAGAGTCTCCAAAAGACTTGAGACTGGGGCGGAGGTTCACCTTCCAGCAGGACAATGACCCTAAACATACAGCCAGAGCTACAATGGAATGGTTTAGATCAAAGCATATTCATGTGTTAGAATGGCCCAGTCAAAGTCCAGACCTAAATCCAATTGAGAATCTGTGGCAAGACCTGAAAATTGCTGTTCACAGACGCTCTCCATCCAATCTGACAGAGCTTGAGATATTTTGCAAAGAAGAAGAATGGGCACAAATGTCTCTCTCTAGATGTGCAAAGCTGGTAGAGACATCCCCAAAAAGACTTGCAGCTGTAATTGGAGCAGAAGGTGGTTCTACAAAGTATTGACTCCGGGGGGCGCCATACAAATGCCCCCCACACTTTTCACATATTTATTTGTAAAACATTTTGAAAACCATTTATCATTTTCCTTCCACTTCACAATTAGGTGCCACTTTGTGTTGGTCCATCACATAAAATCCCAATAAAATACATTTACGTTTTTGGTTGTAACATTACAAAATGTGGAAAATGTCAGGGGGTGTGAATACTTTTTCAAGGCACTGTAGCTATAGATGTCTTTCGCCAGGGAGTCCGGTGTTTCCGACTTGGCGAGATAATCAAATCAGGCATGGGGTTTTAGCAGCCCTGGAGAGAGACTGCCTATTCCACGTTTTGGCTGTGGTATATACAGGACTAATTAGTATTATTGACCAATCATAACCCTTATAAAATAGTATTCCCTTTTAAGGAACATAGCACCCCCTGAAGGGGCTTGTTCATTTGGTCAGTCCGTAATGACATTCCTATAGAATTAAAGTGATTGTAAATGATCACTTTGTAAAACAACCCATTCAGTTTAAAATAGAAATGAAAGGCAAAACAATATTGTGGAAATATAAAAAAAAATACCTGTTTTTCCCCTTTTTATAAGTGATCACATTCCCTCTGTTCTCAGCTGCAGAAAAGCTGGGGGAGGAGAAACAGCATCACACTGAGCTTCCCAGGAAATGGCTGTGCAGTGGAGACATGTCAGAAAAAGTCTAATCATTGGAGGAGAGCAGGTTGAGTTCCCAGCACAGCTAGAGAACTGACCATGGTGTGCTCTCCTACTTAGTGTGGTCAGTTTTTAATATGAAAGCAGAGGGACTAACAGGAACACCAGGAGCAGTGTGAAATCATTCTACAATGTTTGCTTCAAACTTGGAATAAGTCTGGATATACTTGTGTAGCATTTCGTTTGCATGGAAACACACTTGAGTTGACGTGTTGATTTAGGTGAGAATGACATTAAACCCCCCCATTCTGTACGTGTGTAGATGTGCCACAAGGCTTTAGGTGCTGATAGACCCCTGCAGGACACATGTATGCATGAGGTAGGGTAGGGTTGACACCTTTTCTTCAAGCCAAACCCCAACACTTTAGTGGAGCACGGGGGATTCTGCTCACCAAAGCTCCCACTTACATCAGAATTCCCAGCATTCCCCCTTAAATCAGGGTTCCCACTCCCCACCCCCCTTACATCAAAGTCTTTAGAGCACCCCTTACATCTGAGTCCCCCTTACCTTAGTGTACTCACTCGCTCAGAGGCAGGAGAGAGAAGAGAGGGAGATCTTAGTCACAGACAGTGAATGGTAAGCTCACTCACCCAAGGATGGAGGTTCAGGCATTGGTACCTTTCACCCACAATGTTTCTGCCAGCTGCTGGGTTTCAAATTTCCCACCCGCAGACAGTAGGGGGTTAGGGGAGGGAGGATGAGGAGCAGATCGAACCCTCTATCCTCCCCCAACTGTGTTGGAGAGACTGTGCTCAGCTTAGACGACTGCAGCCAGACCTCCAGACCGTTAGCAACCCTTGTGAATAGGGTGTGCACAATCCTATGCACTTGGTGGTTTTGATACTAAGTTTTGTGGGGAACAAGAGTCCGATCTGATGATGGGTCCACCACAGTCTGGTCTGAATAACATCAAACCGCCTGAAACCTGGAAACATGATTCAAAACCCGGACTGTCCAGGTGAATCCCGGACATGTTGCAACCCTATCTGGCGGGGGGCGGGTTCCCACGCATGCAGGAAAATGTGTGGGTATTGAAATCCAAAACAGTGTATATGTCTTTTGTATGCAAAAGACAGAAAGAAATCTGACTAGGGTTTTAACCAGCCTCTACTTCATCCAAAAGCCCCAGGAAATATCCAGTACTTCAAGAAGTAGGGGTACACACGAGTCCCACATGTGTCCCACCTCACCCTTTCTCTTAGAATGCAGCACTTATGGGCAGAACAGGCCTGTTGGTTGTTGGTTTTGTTGGAATAGGAACACATTTCCATGACTAATTTTATATGGGAAACCCCAGGTGTCCGACAGCGAGTCCTTATCTCATCCCTTTTGAACACCTTTTGAGCCTAATGGAACACCGATTGAGAGTCAGGTCTACCCATACAACATCCATAAGTTCATCACAAGTTCTATTTTGGCTGAATGTGCACAAATTTCTCCACATACACTTCATATCCATGGCTTTGGAATGGGATGTCCACCAAACTCGTATAGGCATGATGGTCAGATAACTTTGAACATATAGTATGAGTATACATTTGCTCATCCTTGCTTGTTTTCCTAGCATAGGTGGAGTACACTGTACTCAGTACAGGTTCTCGAGAGGACTATGGAGGCTGTTATTTTTGGCCTCCTGAAAATGTTGGTTACCTATAGTGCTTTGGGTCCTGATAGAGCCCTGCCACACGCATGAGCTGGGGAGAGGGGTTTCCACACATGCACAAAGACATGTGCCTTGTCTACTTGCAAAAGACACAAAAAAAATCTGACCAGGGTTATAACCAGCCCCTATTTCATCCAATAGCTCCAGGAAATACCCAAGAAGTGAGGCTACATGAGTCCCACCTCATCCTTTCCAACACAATGCAGAGCAGTCCTGTTGGCCCCGGAAAGGTTCTGTTGGAATGCTGAACACAAGACATAGTTTGACTTATTTTGTGTGGGGAACCTCAGATGTCCGTCACAGAGCCCTTAATTAATATCTTTTAAACACCTTTTGGGCAAACTGAAGCACCAATTGAGAGGCAGGTCTTCTCATCCACCATCCATTGGTCATTACAAGTTCTATTTTGGCTGAATGGGCACAAATTCCTCCGGACACATTTCAAAATCCTTTGGAAAGCCTTCCCAGAGGAGTGGAGTTTGTTATAGCTTCAAATGAGTCCCAACTCCATATTAATACCCATAGCTTTGGAAGGGGGTGTCCACCAAACACATTTAGGCCTGATGGTCAGATAACTTTGATCATATAGTATGGGAACAAGCTATGTTTTACTCAACCCTGCTTGTTTGCCTAGCACAGGTCTATGGACTATGGAGACTGTTATTTCTGGTCTCCTAAAAAATTTGGTTACCTAGCTGTTATCTGACCCTCTGTCTTCAATCCTTTCTCTGCCACTGAGGTGGAACAAGTATGCCGATCCTGAAAGTCCTTATCTGTATATGTGTTCCAGGTCAACAAAAAATAAAAAATTGAAAGGTGGGTCAAATATTTTTTGTTGCAATTAACCTGGTTTATTAAAGGAAATTAGCATGCTCACTTTGCAAGAGAATTTTCACTTAACTTAGTAAATTTAGGGAAGCTGTGATGGCCTCCATCAACCAATGAATTACATGCAAGCAAGAATCTAGTTTTTTTTTAATGTTCCTTGCAAGTAATTGAGAATTAAGTGAATTTTTACCACATTTAGTAAGTTAAGTAAATTTACACTTGCAAAGTGCATATCCTCATTTCCTTTGGTAGATCAGGCCCAATGACCATCAAAATGTGTTCTTATGCCGCGTACACACAAGCGCATTTTCCGTCAGAAAAAACTTGGAGGGTTTTTCCGACGGAATTCCGCTCAAGCTTGGCTTGCATACACACGGTCACACAAAAGTTTGCTGAACTTTCGACTGTCAAGAATGCGGTGACGTACAACACTAACGACAAGCCAAGAAAATGAAGTTCAATGCTTCCGAGCATGCGTCAAATTGTTTTCCGTGCATGCGTAGGAATTTTGCGCGTCAGAATTGCTACAGGCGATCGGAATTTCCGATCGCAACTTTTTCTGACCAAAAAAATTGAGAACCTGCCCTCAATCTTTTGCTGGCTGGAATTCGGCCAGCAAAAGTCCGATGGAGCGTACACACGGTCGCATTTTCCGACCAAAAGTTCTCATCGTTCTTTTGCTGGACGAATTTCCGATCGTGTGTACGCGGCATCAGTCAAAATACACCATAGGTTTTCTTTAACTTGCTGAGATTCCTCAACAAACTGTTTGTATGGGCAGGAACACTTCACAGTCTTGAGTTCTGGAATAATACATCTTCCTTCTGGTGAGTCATGATTCCGAGTGATAGAGATCAATGGAAGAGCCGTCCATTTTTCACAGAGACTTTTATAGTGGCTACTTACTTTCGACCCGCGTTAAAGTGGTCATTTTACTGATGGACATGACATGCAATCATTGATTATACAATATAAATGGTATGCATGCGTTAAAACTTTATTTTGATTAAATAAAAAAAAAACACACACATAATTGAAAAGAACAATTAGGAACTATATAAAGTCTGACATTGAAGCAAAGAAATGATCATTTAAAAAAAACCAATATATTGGTTTAATACAAAAATAAAAAGATACTTTTTTAGGTCCAAGCCTATAGACAGAAATGTATATAAAAGATAAAAAAAAGGAAAAAAGTGACCATCTTTGATCCCTTTAGATTTGAGGTAAATTTTTCACATGTGGTCACTAGAGCTGTCTACTACTAACTGATGGGTACAAATAATCAGCTGCTACATTGTAACATTCCAACAATGTTTATTATTAAAGCCCGACTCAGGGAAGAAAAAAGTTTTCCCACGCAGTGAGGCTGTGCCTTTGGAAATCGGAGATAAACTTACTTAATCCTCTGATCTTCCCCGCCCAACGCCAACCCCCCGCTGTCTAGCGGTCTTGTGCGGTGGACTGTTCCTTAAGTCATCACGCCCATAGACCTTCTCCGGGCCTAAGAATGTCAGGAACAGTCCACTGCTGGATTGTGGGGGAGCGCCATTTGCAGTGGCGTACCAACAGGGGGGGGGAGGGGGCGGTCCACCCCGGGTGCCACATATGGGGGGGGGCAAAGTGGAAAAACACATGCATGAGTTGACACAGCTGAGCACCCCAAATCTTGCATATTTTGGGGAGGGTGCCAGCCCGGCGAGTGAAGCGGTGACAGCGGGGCGCCAGGCACAGGCAGCGGCGGTGTGACAGCCAGGGCAAGGAGAGGCAAGCTGTGACAGGGTGCCTTGGCGCAGACTGTACCCGGGTGACTGACACCCAGAGCCGGCCGCCGGATTCACTCTGCCGCTCACAGCAGGGGAGAGAGAAAGTGAGCAGCGCTGAATAGAGGACGGCAACTGCTGGACTTAACTTTTCAAGATAACCAGCACGTGATTGGTGGCTAGGTGGTCCTAGTCACCAATCATTAGCTTGTTAATATGAAAAATTTACTTCAGCAGTTCCCGACCTCTGTTCAGCGCTGCCGTGTTTCCAGCTTTGCACGCATGCCCTAGTAAGGTAGGAAGGGGCAATGTCTAATGTTCAGGGGTCCAGAGCTGTGGGGGCAATGTGTAATATGCAGGGGTCCAGACTTGTGGGGGCAATGTGTAATATGCTGGGGTCCAGAGCTGGGGGGCAATGTGTAATATACAGGGGTCCAGAGCTGTGGGGGGGCAATGTGTAATATGCAGAGGTCCAGAGCTGGGGGGCCAATGTATAATATACAGAGGTCCAGAGCTGGGGGGATGTGGCCGTATAATGTGCAGGGGTCCAGAGCTTGGGGGGGGGCAGTGTGTAATATGCAGGGGTCCAGAGCTGGGGGGGGGGCAATGTGTAATATGTAGGGGTCCAGAGCTGTGGGGGCAATGTGTAATATGCAGGGGTCCAGAGCTGGGAGGGGGCAACGTGTAATATGCAGGGGTCCAGAGCTGTGGGGGCAATGTGTAATATGCAGGGGTCCAGAGCTGGGAGGGGGCAATGTGTAATATGCAGGGGTCCAGAGCTGTGGGGGCAATGTGTAATATGCAGGGGTCCAGAGCTGGGGGGGTAATGTGTAATATACAGGGGTCCAGAGCTGGGGGGGCAATGTGTAATATGTAGGGGTCCAGAGCTGGGGGGGCAATGTGTAATATACAGGGGTCCAGAGCTGGGGGGGGCAATGTGTAATATACAGGGGTCCAGAGCTGGGGGGGCAATGTGTAATATGTAGGGGTCCAGAGCTGGGGGGGCAATGTGTAATATGTAGGGGTCCAGAGCTGTGGGGGCAATGTGTAATATGCAGGGGTCCAGAGCTGGGAGGGGGCAATGTGTAATATGCAGGGGTCCAGAGCTGTGGGGGCAATGTGTAATATGCAGGGGTCCAGAGCTGGGGAGGCAATGTGTAATATGCAGGGCTCCAGAGCTGTGGGGGCAATGTGTAATATGCAGAGGTCCAGAGCTGGGGAGGCAATGTGTAATATACAGGGGTCCAGAGCTGGGAGGGGCAATGTCTAATATGCAGAGGTCCAGAGCTGGGGAGGCAATGTGTAATATGCAGAGGTCCAGAGCTGGGGGGGGGGCCAATGTGTAATACGCAGGGGTCCAGAGCTGGGGGGGGGGGGCAATGTGTAATACGCAGGGGTCCAGAGCTGGGGGGGATGTGGCTGTGTAATGTGCAGGGGTCCAAAGCTGGAGTGGGGGGCTGTGCAATGTGCAGGGGTCCATAGATAATGTGGGGGAGGGGGGCTGTGTAATGTGCATGGGTCCAGAGATAGTGTGGGGGGGCTGTGTAATGTGCAGGAGTCCAGGCCTGTGGGGGGGGGGGGCTGTGTAATGTAAAGGGGTCCAGAGGTGCAGTTGTGGAAAGGTAGTGGCAAAGAGATATTGGAGGGTGCAGAGGTATGCAGGGGTCACAGTGGGGTGTTTTTACATTTTAAAGTTGGGGGGGGGTGTCAGATATATGTGTTGTGTATTGTAAGTGGAGTGGAGGATCGGGTGAGTATACGGCTTTCTCCTCTCGCCTGGACAAAATGAGCAGTTGACCCGTGTAGTGCAGGCACAGCCCCACCGCAAGGGAAAAAATGTTTTTTTTTTGTTTGCCTGTAGTTGGGCTTTAAAAGGAAGCTGGGACTGGCAGTACATTGAGGAAACCCTTGGTGACTTCTACAAATGAGCACAATTGAGGCCAGATTCACACTTCTGCATTCCGCTAATGCATGCGTTGCGTGTTACTGCAACACATGGTAATGCACATAACATGCATTGCTGCATTGAGATGTCATTCAATATGAATGGCACCCGAGTGAACTAAGGAAACACACCTTTGTTGTAGCCCTAAGCAGGGAATAGACCTTTATTAGTGCATTCTGCTACTTTTCCTAAGTATGGAGATACCACATACGTCAGACTTTTTCAGAGCCTAGCCACATAAAGCAGTCCCAAAAATCAAAGGATCACCTTCAGGTTCTCAAGGGGCATAAATGAGGCCTCTGATTTCCTGACTACCTATCAAATTTTTTGAGGCACTGATTACCAGGACAGTAGAAACAACAACAAAATGTCCACATTTTGGAAAGAAAACACCCAGATGTATTTTTTAAGAAAATGAAAATGTCTTTTTTTTTGCCACAAGTTTTTTAAAAAATTCGATTTTTTTTTTTTTTTGCGCAAAGATTTCAATTAAAATAATTTTTCCAACACCCTAAAACACATTGTTCAGCTCCTCCCAGGTATTTGGATACCATGTGTGTGTGAGACTTGTAGCTACTTAGAGATACCCAGCCAGGTTTTCGAGGGGCAAACATTCATAGCACTCCAAGTTAATACTTAGTACTCCAAGTTACTCCAAGTCACTCCCAGCAGTCTCAATAATACTCCCAGTATGCCAATGTTATTTTAATTACTTATGGTTGCTCTAATTACCCCAGGTCACTACCCAGTACTCCAAATTACTACTCAGTACTCCAGGTTATTCCAAATTACTCACAGTTACTCCCAATACTATAAGATACTTCCAATTACTCCCAGTACCCCAAAACATTCAAAGTCACCCTCAGTACTTCGAATTACTCCCAGTACTCCAAGTTACTACAAAGTCACTCCAACCTACTACAAAGTCACTCAAAGTTATTACGCTTCCATTTTCCTGACTACCCATCATCACATTTTTTTACCAGTACATACCACACTGCTGGTACTTGTCTGCATCAATCCTGTAGGATATTTAGTGACTGGTGACTCCTTCATCCTTTGAATCAGAGGGGTTTGTTAATGAATGGCTGCTTTCCTCAGGTTCGCAGTCCGAATCTGAACCTGACTGTGAGGTCTCCCCGCTGCTGTCTTCAGTCCTGCTCAGAATTTAAAAGGCCTCCTCACTAGTGCTCTTTTTTGGTAATTTTTCGGGAGTGCCTATTCTGGTATCTGATGACAATGGTACTGGTTGGCGATCAGTTCAGCGGTTCCGGCTAGCAATAATGCTGGTGTGGCTGGAAATCAGGTTACTGGCTCTGGCCTACATTGGCACTGGTAACCCTGTATGGGTGTGGTGGCAATCATGACACTGTTGCCGGTTTGCACTGGCTTTGGTGGCACTGGAATTGGTGTGGCTAGTGATCAGAACACTGTTACTGGCTTCACTGGCTCTGGTGAGAATGGTACTGGTGGGGTTAGCGATCAGGACAACATTGATGCCTTCACTGGTTCTGGTGAGACTAGCACTGGTGTGGCTAGCGATCAGGACAATGTTGGTGTTTTCACCCTCTCTGGTGGCACTGCACTGGTGTGGCAACAATCTGAACAGTGTTGCTGGCTTACACTGGCTTTGGTGACACTGGGGCTGGTCTGGCTAGCAATCACTGTTGCGGGCTTCACTGCCTCTGGTGACAATAGCACTGGTGTATCTAGTGATCAGGACAATGTTGGTGGCTTCATTGGCTCTGGTGACACTGGGGCTGGTGTGGCCACAATTAGGACAGTGTTGCTGGCTTACAATGGCTCTGGTGACGCTGGGGCTGGTCATTGATGCCTTCAGTGGTTCTGGTGAGACTGACACTGGTGTGGCTAGCGATCAGGACAATGTTGGTGTTTTCACCTGCTCTGGTGATACTGCACTGGTGTGGCAACAATCTGAACAGTGTTGCTGGCTTACAGTGGCTTTGGTGACACTGGGGCTGGTCTGGCTAGCAATTACAGTTGTGGGCTTCACTGGCTCTGGTGACAATGGCACTGGTGTAGCTAGCGATCAGGACAATGTTGGTGGCTTCCTTGGCTCTGGTGACATTGCCACTGGTGTGGCAACAAATTAGGACAGTGTTGCTGGCTTACAGTGGCTCTGGTGACACTGGGGCTGGTCTAGCTAGCAATCAGAACACTATTGTGGACCTCACTGGCTCTGGTGATAATTGTACTGGTGTGGCTAGTGATCAGGACAATGTTGGTGGCTTCATTGGCACTGGAGACATTGGCACTGGTGTGGCAACATTTAGGACAGTGTTGCTGGCTTACAGTGGCTCTTTTGACGCTGTATTGTTGTGACTAGTGATCAGGACAATGTTGGTGGCTTCACTAGCTCTGGTAACAATGGCACTGGTGTGGCAACAAACAGGACAGTGTTGATGGCTTACAGTGGCTCTGGTGACATTGTATTGGTGTGGTGGTGATCATGACACTGTTGCTGGTTTACTCTAGCACTGGTTACCCTGTGTAATTGATACCAAATGCAGGTCTGCAGTAGGTATGACCAGATCAGTGGGCTACACTTCAAGGAATCAGGAACCAGATCAAGTACGATTAAATCATGTTTATTACTATAAATTAAACCCATTCAACACCAACAAACCATAAACAACGTAAATTTGAAAAATAACTGTGACAGTGCAGCAAACCCAGAACAGCATGCTAACTAACATACTCTATGTACAAAAATGGAGGGGGTTCGCATGAACAGGGAAGGATCAGAACTGGGACTGGGAACAAAAAGAGTGGAGCAGAATACAGGATACAGCATCAGGCAGGGACACAGCTCACAGGCAGAACACCGAGGCACAGATATCATTTAAGATAGGGATTAAATACCTTCCCAGCAGCCAGTACCAGGTGTAACCACAAGTACTAGGATAAGCTGGCTACTGGGAGACACCTGCTGGTGGCCACCAGAAATGCAGCCTTTGTCTCTGGGACAACATGGGCCAACAGCAGGTGCTCCAAGCCCTGACACACTGTACTGGTGTGGCTAGCAGTGGCGGCCCATCAATTAGGGGCACCCGGGTGCCGCCCCCTCTCTTCAAGCCACCCCCTATGTGCAATATTTAGATTCATGCATAGCATGAATCTATCCACGGCAGCTGTGGCCACCCCCTATTCATGCGTCCGGCCCCTTTCAGGACACTGGGCGAATGAATTACAGCAGCCGGGGATCTTTTGAAACACATGAATAGAGCCAGAGGCTCTAATAAACTTCAAAATAGGGTGGGCTCGGGTCACAGAGAATGCTCCCTGATCCCACCCAGATGTGTTACAACAGCGAGTGAACATTTGCTGTTGTAACACTGATCCCCAATCCGGCTAATGAGAAATGGGTATGAGATCTGTTTTCCAATTGGCCGAAAAGAGAAGAATCCTGATTGGCCGCCGAGGAGGAGGGCGGAAACGGAAGCCGCCATCGCTGTGATGACCCGTGGAGAGCAGGAGAACGGGAGGCTGCCGCCGCAGAGCAGGAGAAGCCACCGGTGATGGGGTAAGTATTACCGACTGGGGGGGGGGGTGGCATACTGTTTGCTGCCCCCCCCAAACAAAATTTCCGCCAGCCGCCACTGGTGACTCGTAATTATGACACTATTACTGGTATTCAGTGGCTTTACTGTAGTTTGTAGATTTACTGGTTTGCCATTAACAACTTGCTGTCTGATGTTGGTTTTTTTTTTGCATGATGTTTTTTAACAGAGTTTTTTTTGTTTTTATAAAGAAAACCGTGTTGTAATTTATATATACCGGTCCTCTAAAGCCAATCTATCTCTAGTTTGAGGGATTGGATGGCTCTCAATATGAAGACACATGGCCACCACACAGAGACGAACATCATTTTGTAACAAAATTGTTCCTATAAACCATTCTCATCAATGTCTTGCAGAGATTCTGATGATGCTGCTAAAGCCACCTGCTGAATGATTTACAGGACCCTCATCGGCTGCTTCAAACCACTCTACAAAAAGATTTTTTTTCCAATAGTACCATCCAATTCGCAACAAAGGCAAATTATCATTTATTTATAGGAAGAGGACCGACACAGAGGAGCCGGTAATCTGTACAGGATTTATTTATGTATTATATTATTTTGCTTCTTTTTTGTACTTTTTGGAAGAGAAACTTTTTCATACAACGTCAAGTCTTGAACAAGAAACTTAAGAAAACCGTAGCCATTGTAGGATTATTGGAGCTGCCATTTCTGATATGTTTTTGAAGACACAAGGTTCTCACCCTTACCTTAACGTACAGCTTAAAGTGATATTAAAGTCAAATTCTTTTTCCTGTTAAAAATAACAAACATGTTATACTTAACTGCTTTGTGTAATGGTTTTGCACAGAGCAGCCCGGATCCTCCTCTACTTGGGTCCCTCTTTGGTGCTCCTGACCCCTTTCTCCTGTTGTGCCCCCACAGCAAGCAGCTTGCTATGGGTGCACCCGAGCCGCAGCTCCCTGTGTCCATTCAGACACGGAGCCGTGGCCCGGCCCCACTAGGGTGCCCACATGTTCCGGATTGCCTGGGACTGTCCCTCACTTGACATGTCTGTTGTTGGCCCCGGGCACCTTCGTTCAGGGACCATACAGTGTCATGGAATGAAATAGACACAGCCACTCTACCAGCTACATTGCCTGGACTGGTTGCTGGTGCAGCCTTGCGTCTAGCAAGCAGTGTCATCATGTACACAGAGTGAGGCCGAAGCCCGCGCGGTGTGTCTAGTGCTTAGCTCCATCTCTCTCACTGATGAAATGACACTTTGCTATTGCTACAATGTAAAGTAGTGAGTGTACAGCTTGTATAACAGTGTAAATTTGCTGTCCCCTCAAAATAACTCAACACACAGCCATTAATGTCTAAACCGCTGGCAACAAAAGTGAGTACACCCCTAAGTGAAAATGTCCAAATTGGACTCAAAGTGTCAATATTTTGTGTGGCCACCATTATTTTCCAGCACTACCTTAACCCTCTTGGGCATGGAGTTCACCAGAGCTTCACAGGTTGCCACTGGAGTCCTCTTCCCCTCCTACATGACGACATCACAGAGCTGGTAGATGTTGGAGATCTTGCGCTCCTCCACCTTCCGTTTGAGGATGCCCCACAGATGCTCAATGGTGTTTAGGTCTGGAGACATGCTTGGACAGTCCATCACCTTTACCCTCAGCTTTTTTAGAGACATAGTGGTCATCTTGGAGGTGTGTTTGGGGTTTTTATCATGTTGGAATACTGCCCTGCGGCCCAGTCTCCGAAGGGAGGGGATCATGCTCTGCTTCAGTTTGTCACAGTACATGTTGGCATTCATGGTTCCCTCAATAAACTGTAGCTCCCCAGTGTCGGCAGCATTCATACAGCCCCAGACCATGACACCCCCACCACCATGCTTGACTGTAGGCAAGACACACTTGTCTTTGTATTCCTCACCTGGTTGCCGCCACACACGCTTGTCACCATCTGAACCAAATAAGTTTATCTTGGTCTCATCAGACCACAGGACATGGTTCCAGTAATCCATGTCTATAGTTTGCTTGTCTTCAGCAAACTGCAGGCTTTCTTGTGCATCATCTTTAGAAGAGGCTTCCTTCTGGGTTAACAGCCATGCAGACCAATTTGATGCAGTGTGCGGCGTATGGTCTGAGCACTAACAGGCTGACCCCCCACCCCTTCAACCTCTGCAGCAATGCTGGCAGCACTCATACATCTATTTCCCAAAGACAACCTCTGGGTGTGATGCTGAGCACGTGCACCCAACTTCTTTGGTCGACCATGATGATGCCTGTTCTGAGTGGAACCTGTCCTGTTAAACCGCTGTATGGTCTTGGCCACAGCGCTGCAGCTCAGTTTCAGGGTCTTGGCAATCTTCTTATAGCCTAGGCCATCTTTATGTAGAGCAACAATTCTTTTTTTCAGATCCCCAGAGAGTTCTTTGCCATGAGGTGCCATGTTGAACGTCCAGTGACCAGTATGAGAGAGTGAGAGCGATTATAACCAAATTTAACACACCTGCTCCCCATTCACACCTGAGACCTTGTAACACTAACGAGTCACATGACACCCGGGGAGGGAAAATGGCTAATTGGGGCACTTACTTAGGGGTGTACTCACTTTTGTTGCCAGCGGTTTAGACATTAATGGCTGTGTGTTGAGTTATTTTGAGGGGACAGCAAATTTACACCGTTATACAAGCTAGATAGATCGGTAGATAGATAGATAGATAGATAGATAGATAGATAGATAGATAGATAGATAGATAGATAGATAGATAGATAGATAGATAGATAGATAGATAGATACTGTATATACACACACGCATGCATGTGTGTTTGAGCTCTGGAGGGTGTGCACCGTAATGCAATAGACTGAGCACACCAATGTAAGGGGGGTGTGGAGAAGCTTTGCCAGCACAGAGAGTAATTGGACGCTCCTTGAAGAGGAGAGGGCTACATCATGCAGAGAGGGCGGGGGGGGAGTATAGCGGGGGGCTGTGCTAGGAAATGGACTCTTCCAGGAGAAGTCAAATTTTATTGTAAATAGTCAAATGCTCTAGCAATTTCAAAGTGACAGTGAAAAAAAAAATCAATTATTGAAAGTAAAAAATAATCAAGTAAGGCTTTTGAGATACTGCAATTTGGTGACAGGGTCTCTTTAAACTCTAGCACAGGGAAGAATGGATTAAAAGCTACTAAGGAGCTGTGAAGGGAATAGAGATTTTATATGACATAAACCCCTTATTATTTCTAGTTGCTCATTTTGCCCAGGTACATGTGGGAGATGTTGATTGACACACAGCCACGTACACTTAGCAATGAAAGCCATAGCTTCTGCTTGAGCCATTATCATGCGCCACCGGTATACAATTTAATCCAAGCCCTGTTGCTGATTTGACCTTTGCCCACAGGCTTACCTCAGCGGATCAATGCAAAAACACCATTCTCAGAAAAAGAACACTTTACAACTTTGCTTTTTACTGAAAAAAAAAAAAAAGTTCACATTTGTAACTATTAACATTTTTCTTTATTCTTAGCATTAGTCAAAGTTTTCAAAAGTTAACAAGGAGCTAAAATATGCAATAAGTAATGTAAAGTGAAGAAAATAGGAAAATTTAAAGTACAAAGGGAATTAGGATTTTAAATGTGAACATAGTATAGTATAGTATAGTATAGTATAGTATAGTATAGTATAGTATAGTATAGTATAGTATAGTGTAGTATAGTATAGTATAGTATATGGCCTGGAGCAAAAGTGCAACTTGTAGGAGGGCCAGCATGACTGGGGTGGGCAATTGAGAAGGAGTGAGTGGTGGGGCGATGGGGAAGGTGCTAATCCACTTACCTGATTGGCGGGTCCTGAGGTGATGGGGGGTGTCCTGTAGGGAGTAGAGGGGAGGAGGATGTTGTCGGAGCTTTTCACAGAATCAGAAAGGTTTCTCCCACCCACCCTCCCTTGTTTGTTAGGATGGGGGGCTACCTAGCCAATTTTCTTGTAATAAGGGGGGGGGGGGGGATTGGTTTGAATAGTGGGAAGTTTTGCGGGGTATGTATTTTACATGGTCATTTAAATTATGGGTTAATTTACTACTAGTCGGAGCAGCAGCGGGAGGTCTATTGGGTCTTTGAAGGTGTTGCTGGAGAATCAGGGGGGTTTGGCCCATCTGGAGGTATGGGTGTCCCTTCTCTTCCTAATAATACAATGGTAACATCTGGGTTTTAAGTTGGTTGTAACTGGTAGGAAGTAAGTGGTAATTGTCCCTGAGCCAGTGTAAATTGCATTTAGTGACATTGCATGATGAGTGACAGATACAACCGGTTGGTGGAGAGTAAATAGGCCTTCAAAGACCGTAGAACGGGTAGGATTAAGCTGAGGTTTTGGTTTACTGGTTATGCATTAAAATGTATTATATGCATTACGATTATTTATGTTGATTTTGTATATCAATTGTTTGTAATAAAAGGCTGCTATGGCCATTCAAATCCAAAACAATATGTTTGTCGTCTGGTCAATCTTGGAGAAGGAAAGGGTCATTTTTTATCCTATAGGAAGCCTGAGCCTCAGTAATCTGCGCATCCCTTAGTCAAGAATTATAGAAGAAAAGCCATGAAAACCCAACCAAAGACATTTGGACACATTGAAGTTGATTTACTAAAGACAAATAGGCTGTTCAATTAAGAAGGGAATCTACACTTTGAATGGGAGTTTTCACTTCAATTAGTGAATTTGGTGAAAATTTATTTTGCAAAGTATTTCCAATCGCATACAAGAAAAAAAAGAAGATATAGAATATGAATTCTATTCTATGAACAGTCGTCAGTTGAGCTTTGACTTATTTACTACACTAAGGGAAAATTCCCTTACAATGAATGACTTATATAGCGTTACCTATGTGAACTGAATCGCCTCAGGGCGCTTATTGCCACCGGTGTCCATCTGTGGCATAGCGCGGTCCTTTACCCCACAGGGTCCTGACCCGCTTACAAACACATACACAGCGACATACACATATTATGGCCAATTTTTTAGACAGGGTCTAGTTAACCTACCAGCACGTCTTTGGAGTGTGGGAGGAAACCAGGGTACCCGGAGGAAATGCACGCAGGCACAGGGAGAACATGCAAACTCCAGGCAGATGGTGTCGTGGTTGGGATTTGAACCAGTGACCCTATTGCTGCTAGAATTAAAGTGCTAACCACTACACCACTGTGCTGCCCTGCTGTCTTTTTAAAGTGGTTGTAAAGGCCCAACGTTTCTTACTTTCATGCAGTGGCGGCTGGTGTTTGTTATTGTGAGGGGGGGTGGCACTCCCACTACACCCCCCTGGTGCTTATTCGATTGGGAATGCGGCGATCCACTCACACCCCCCACCCCCAACACGATCCATGGAACACGATCCATGGCCTTACCTTATGCTGTGGTACAGGTGCTGATGGCGAGCTGAATTCGGGGTAGGGCTCCAGGAAGAGGCTGTTGCTGATGGGGCCGTTGCTTCTCCTCCCGGCAGAACAGGAAACAGGTCCTCAGACCCGATTGGCCCGGAGTTCTAAGACTGCATGGCGAATCACGTTTCAAGACCCACTTCCTGATTGTCTGGGAGGAGAAGCAGGAGGCATTAGTGAATATTAATTCACTAATGTCACACAACCGGATGGGCTCAGGGTGCTGTGCTCTGCGCCCCAAGCCCACCCTTTTTTGAAGCCAATTAGAGCCTCAGGCAAAATGATGGGATGCCCATTGGACTTGGTAAACAGTTTAAGGGACAACTCCTCTGTACAGTCTATATACACGCCTATGCTTCCTCCAGCATTTGCTTGCTTGCAAAACTCTACCAGCATGCTGTTTAGAAGATCTAAAAATGCACTCAGTCAGAATAAAACAAAAGCCTGTTATAGGCAGGAACTTGATGTCCCTTTTGATATGTAGCAAAAAGTCATTGTCCAGCACACATTCCTCCTGTGGCTACTGATCCCAGCACTACCTCTTCAGGCACTGCTAACTTCTCCCCACAGTCCTCCCAGACTGAACACTCACCAGCCCACCCGGTTGACTCTCAGGGGATCTCCTGGAAGTGCTGACCTGCTCCTGCTATCCTCTCTACTTGCTCCCATGGCTCCAGGAAGGGTTTCCTGTGTGTGTTGTGGGAGATTCTTCCAGCACCCGAGCCTCCGACAGCCTCCCCAGCGCTCCATCTCCAGCTTCTAACCGACTGCTCCTGCTGACATGGCCCATGTCTATTTATGAGGTGGCCTGCCCCCTGCCGGCCCAAAGCTGGGGATTGGCTGAGCCCTTATAAATATGCATGACAGCCCCTCCTAGCTTCCACCCACTACATCTAGAACCATCTTCAAGGTTCCAGAAAACAGGGGGAGGCACCAGAAGATCTGTCAGATGAGTCATCCAGCTTGAGTCACTAAAGCCTGACCCAGATTCAACCCAGGCCTGGCTCTCAGCCAAGCCAATTAACTAAACAACTTTGTACATCTAGCACACTAGCTAGAGGGTGCTACATATAGATCTAAAAATAACATTATAAATACCTTGTTTCCTTTTTTTTTAATATAAATGACACATAATCTCCCCCAGCTCTAATGCAGCTAAGAACAGAGGAGAAGCAACAGCATCACACCGAGCTTGCCAGTGAATAGCTTTTCAGCGGGGACGTGTCAGGACAAGTCTGATCATTGGAGGAGAGCAGGCTGACTTCCCAGTATAGATAGAGAACTGACCATGGGTGTGTTCTACTGCTTAGTGTGGTCAGTTTTTAACAGGAAACCAGAGGGACTGGTAGAAACACCAGGGATTTCACACAAATGAAGCAATACAAAGGGAACAGGATACTTTCTCATACAAGTACATGGTACAGCAGACACATATCAGGAATATGAAGTGTTGGGGTATTAAATGCTTTAACTGATTGGCTACTATGCACAACTGCACCAGATTCTGAGTGCACCAGTGTTAGTAAATCTCCCCCACAGATCAGTCCCTGCTGCAGTCTCTATCCTTGTGAACTGCTACACAGGGCCGGGATAAGAGGTGGGCCATTAGGGGCAGCTGCCCTGGGCACAATAGTTTACTGTAGGGATGAGGGCCGCCTTCCTTTCTTACAGAAGCCGCAACAGCGGCAGTGATCTTGACATGTGCAGTGATAGCTGGGCGTAGGAGCATGCACATCGTGAACTGAGGGGGGGGGGGTGGCACAGCTTGGCATCTTTGGCCCGGGCACTGGATGACCTTGTCCACTGCTGCTACAAAGTGATAATGTTACAGTATAATCAGTGGGGGGTGGGAGGTGGAGGGACTGAGGAAATGCTGACTGCAGCTGACTGATGACATCATCTCAGCCTAGGCAAAGTCAACGAACAGGAGCTCAAGGGTGGCTTTTTGATCATAAAAGGTCGAGATTTCCTGAAACATTTTACTGTTGCTGTGCAATATGACATTTTCATTAATATATTCATGTAGACTTGTAACATTACTGAAAGGTCCACTTCGTTAATAAAAATGTTTCTATGTATAGTTTGTTATTATATATGTTTTTTTGTTTTTGTTTTTTGTATTTAAAAAATCCATGTCATTATTCTTTGTCGCCTATAAATCACTGTTTGTATATTACTGTATACAGCTGAACTCTTTCGCCTTCGTCTCATGCGGTGGGGGAGTAGACCTCTTACTTGGGGCTTCTCCTATGTAATGCAAGACAATTAATTAGATGTCCATGACTTCTTAGCTTCTGAACATAACCCAAGTGAAAAGGACCCAGCCTCTCCACTTAATTACCAGCGGGTTTAAAGTGAGAAGCGCCGGGGTCTTCGGGTCACCGAATTGAGATCCATTTGGCAGGAGTTCAAATAAATTAGGCCATTCATCACATGCAGTAATATGTTTTGAATCTGTTCACATTTTTATTCATATTGTTTGGTGTTGTACGACTAACAAACTCACATTATATAGAAGAATTCTGTTGTAATGCTCCCGCACCATTTATTGTGTCTGACATGTTCTGAAAACATTGCAGAAAATCTGAATGGCATGATTCTTGAATTATATTATTATTTTTATTTTTATTATTATTATTATTATTATTATTATTAATAATAATAATAATAATAATAATAATAATAAAAATACATATACTGTTTATATAAAATGTATTATTATTAATATTATTATTATTATTATTATTATTACTATTATTATTATTATTGATAATAATAATAATAATAATAATAATAATAATAATAATAGATATACTGTATATATATATATATATATAATTATTTATCATTATTGTTATTAGTATTAGTATTATATGGCTTTTTTTTCAATGTGGCAATGCACAGTTCAGCACTGAGGTAGTGGTAAGGGCAGCTTGGGCACACTGGATGGTCTACTGTTGCTGGTGGAGGGTAAAATGGTTGTTGGGGGGGCTATTGTTGCATCTACTATTTTGCTTGGGGGGGGGGGGGGCTATTGTTGCTGGCTTCTGGAGGGTCAATAATTGTTGGCATCTGGCGGGGGGGGGGGGGTCTGTTGCAGGGTCTATTGTTGCTGGGGTGAATCTATTATTGCTGGTGGGGATCTATTGTTGTTGTCTGGGTCTATTGTCGTTAGGGGGGTGGGGGGATTTATTGTAACGTTCCTGAAGTTATGCATAGGAGTTGATTTACTAAAACTGGAGAGTGCAAAATCTGGTACAGCTGTGCATGGTAGCCAATCAGCTTCTAACTTCAGTTTGTTCAATTAAGCTTTGACAATACATCTTGGAAGCTGATTGGTTCTATGCAGAGCTGCACCAGATTTTGCACCTTCCAGTTTTAGTAAATCTCCCTCATAGTGTCGAAATTCAAAGGGGTTTACTTCCTTAAACTGGAGAGTGCAAAAATATGGTGTACTTTAGATGCTGGACAGGCTTGTTTGCTGCTTTTTGTGTGGTTTCTGGTGAATCTTGAACCCTTTGCTCCTCCCAATGCCAGATTATTCTGTTCCTCTTCAGCCAATATCTTGCTTCTTTTCCTCCTGCTGCCATCCCCATCTTTAGAACCACTTGCTAATGACCTTTGACTTGTTCCTTGACTACGCGTCCATTTGATCCCAACCTCCAACCATTTGTTACCCACCTTTTGCTTGTTTCTCAACTACATCTTCGCTTGATCCTAACCTGTAATAATTGTTAACCAACCTTTGGCTTGTTTCTCAACTGCGCTTTTTCTTGATCCCAACCTGTAACCATTTGTTAAAGACCTTTGGCTTGTTTATTGACTACACTTCTGCTTGATCCTTACCTGCTCCATCTGCCATTAGATCCCGGCTTGCTCACCTCCGAGTTGGGCAATCCTAAGGACCATGATCTGATACTAACACACAGCAAAACCCATCTCCATCATTAGAAGCTTTGGTGGACCACCAGGGTGGCCTACTTGCATACTTATTCTGTTGGCCATTGTGAACCTCTCTACTGCTATAACTACTGGACTCCAAGCCTGACCCCTGACCCCCAACCATGACAGTGCATTTCTTCCAGATCAGTACAGTAATCCACTGTTCACTGCTGCTCTCTCTCCTTGTGCAGGGTGACTGGCCTTGTCTCCGACAACTCCTGTAGTTATCTACAGGTACAGCCGTGGCCAAAAGTTTTGAGAATGGCACAAATTAAAATTTTCACAAAGTCTGCTGCCTCAGTTTTTATGATGGCAATTTGAATTGCAATAAATTGTAAAGTCCCTCTTTGCCATGAATATGAACTTAATTCCATAAAAACCATTTCCACTGCATTTGTGAAGAGGACGTCAGGGCGCCAAGAAAGTCCAGCAAACGACAGGACCATATCCTACAGTTGATTCAGCTGCGGGATCGGGGGCACCACAAGTGCAGAGCTTGCTCAGGAATGGCAGCGGGCAGGTGTGAGTGCATCTCCAAGCACACAGTGAGGCGAAGACTCTTGGAGGATGGCCTGATCCTGAAGAAGTCATGTGATCGGTGATGACACGCGTAGGGACGGAATAGGCTGTTTCACATTGCTAGACACAGAACGAGTTCGCTGCTCGTAGGAGAGAGGTTTGCTCTGCATTGTTTTTATGATGCTGATCATTAAGACTTGAATGTTTTTAGTGTCAACACTTATTTATGCGATTTATGTTATTATGCGATTTTAAGTCATTTTATTAATTGACCACAGACAGAGATTTACAGCTTTCTTCTGGTTAGCGCAGCACCTCCCCCCCTATACCTCAGTTTGATTTTGGGCTTATGTTTGACCCTTGCTTCGGTGCATGCAGCTGTCCAGTCGCATACGTGCGTTTTTACAATTTTTTCTGAGTTTTTGTTTTCTTCTCTTTTTCCAATTGGGTAGCGCAGGAATATTCTTATTACACTCTTGGAGGATGGCCTGGTGTCAAGAAGGGCAGCAAAGAAGCCACTTCTCTCCAGGAAAAACATCAGGGACAGACTGATATTCTGCAGAAGGTACAGGGATTGGACTGCTGAGGACTGGGGTAAAGTCATTTTCTCGAATAATCCCCTTTCTGATTGTTTCGGGCATCTGGAAAAAACCTTGTCCGGAGAAGAAAAGGTGAGCGCTACCATCAGTCCTGTGTCATGCCAACAGTAAAGCATCCTGAGACCATTCATGTGTGGGGTTGCTTTTCAGCCAAGGGAGTGGGCTCACTCACAATTTTGCTTAAGAACACAGCCATAAATAAAGAATGGTACAAAAACATCCTCCAAAAGCAACTTCTCCCAACCATCCAAGAACAGTTTGGTGAGGAACTATGCCTTTTCCAGCATTGCCATAAGGCAAAATAACTAAGACGCTTTGGAAACAAAAAATTGAATTTTGGATTCATAGCCAGGAAACTCCCCAGACCTTATTCCCATTGAGAACTTGTGGTCAATCTTCAAGAGGCTGGTAAACAAACCCCCCCCCCACACACAAATTCTGGCAAACTCCAGGCATTGATTATGCAGGAATGGGCTGCCATTAGTCAGGATGTGGCCCAGAAGTTGATTGACAGCATGCCATGGCGAATTCCAGAGGTCTTGAAAAGAAGGGTCAACACTGCAAATACAGTTGTGCTCATAAGTTTACATATCCTGGCAGAATTTATGATTTCTTGGCCTTTTTTTAGAGAAATTGATTGATAAACACAAAAACTTTTCTTTCACTCGTGGTTAGTGTTTGGCTGAAGCCATTTATTATCAATCAACTGTGTTTACTCTTTTTTAAATCATAATGACAAAAGGAACTACCCAAATGACCCTGATCAAAAGTTTACATACCCCAATTCTTAATACCGTGTATTGCCCCCTTTACCATCAACGACAGCTTGAAGTCTTTTGGGGTATTTGTGGATGAGGCTCTTTATCTTCTCAGATGGTAAAGCTGCCCGTTTCTCTTGGCAAAAAGCCTCCAGTTCCTGTAAATTCTTGGGCTGTCTTGCATGAACGGCATGTTTGAGATCTCCCCAGAGTGGCTCAATGATATTGAGGTCAGGAGACTGAGATGGCCACTCCAGAACTTTCACTTTATTCTGCTGTAGCCAATGACAGGCCGACTTGGCCTTGTGTTTTGGATCATTGTTATGTTGGAATGTCCAAGTACGTCCAATGCGCAGCTTCTTGGCTGATGAATGCAAACGTTCCTCCAGTATTTTTTGATAACATACTGCATTCATCTTGCCGTGAATTTTGACCAAATTTCCTGTGCCTTTGTAGCTCACACATCCCCAAAACATCAGTGATCCACCTTCTTGTTTCACAGTAGGAATGGTGTACCTTTCATCATAGGCCTTGTTGACTCCTCTCCAAATGTAGCGTTTTATGGTTGTGGCCAAAAAGCTCAGTTTTGGTCTCATCACTCCAAATGACTTTGTGCCAGAAGGTTTGAGGCTTGCCTTTGTGTTGTTTGGCGTATTGTAAGCTGGATACTTTGTGACAATTGCGTAGTAATTGCTTTCTTCTGGCGACTCGTCCATGCAGTTCAACTACCTTTTCCCGCAGGTCCTTTGACAATTCTTTTGCTTTCCCCATGACTCAGAATGCAGAAACATGAGTGCAGCACTGGATGAAAGATGCAAGGGTCTGTCAGGAGTCCAGAAACTCATTGACCTTTTATACACACACACTAATTACAAGCAAACAGATCACAGGTGAGGATGGTTACCTTTAATAGCCATTCAAACCCCTTTGTGTCAACTTGTGTGCATGTTATCAGGCCAAAATCACCAGGGTATGTAAACTTTTGATCAGGGCCATTTGGGTAGTTTCTGTTATGATTATGATTTAAAAAAAGTAAACACAGTTGATTGATAAAAAATGGCTTCAGCCAAACACTAACAATGAGTGAAAGAAAGGTTTTTGTGTTATCATTCATATTCTCTGAAAAATGGCCAAGAAATCATAAATTCTGCCAGGGTATGTAAACTAATGAGCACAACTGTATTGACTCTTCTGAATCAAACAAGCTAGAAAAGCTCCAACACAGGATAGATCTGCGGGAGTCTGAAGTAGCGCAGTGCCACGTCCTCAATAGTAGTAATTTGAAAGCACATTAAAAAATGGACTTTAGAGGCACCAATTACGGAAAAAATAAAGTTAATTTTATTACATATATATTGCATAAAACATGATAAAAATACTGCCCAATGCAGTGATGACTAAACCTCTCCAATGTGGACCAATCACATCAAGAACATAATAAGACATATAAATATATACTGAATAATAACATAAATTGCTGGCTCTACGATAGCTAGATTCTACTCGAATGCATCCCCCTTATGCTTTAGTAACTGCGGACATATTGGTTCCATGATCCATATCTGGTGGGAATGCCCCAAAATCAGGGATCTATGGAACAAAATTTTCCATATTATTAGAAAAATTAGGAATTTACCTATCCCAAAAACTCCATAATATGCCTTAATAAACTTCTCCAACTGAAGAAGAGTGCCGATATTAGCCCAAAATCTTATCAGGTTCATCCTTCTCGGAACTAAAATTAACAATAGCTTGAGCTTGGAAACAGCCCACGGTCTCACTTCTGTTAGTGAAAAGAAAGATATCCTGGATTATGGCTCAGGAAAAAATAGTCAGCATCCTTTTGGACATGGTAGACAGAAATAACGCAGTTTGGGAACCCTGGGCCAAATACATTTCTGGGTCACTGAACATACATAATTACATAGAAAGTGAGGTTGAAAAAAGACAAAAATTCATTAAGTCCAACCTATGTGTGTGATTATGTGTTAAGTATTACATTACATATCCCTGTATGTTGTGGTCATTCAGGTGATTATCTAATAGTTTCTTGAAGCTATCAATGCTCCCCGCTGAGACCACCACCTGTGGAAGGGAATTCCACATCCTTGCCGCTCTTACAGTAAAGAAGCCTCTACGTAGTTTAAGGTTAAACCTCTTTTCTTCTAATATTATTGAGTGGCCACGAGTCTTGTTAAACTCTCTTCTGCGAAAAAGTTTTATCCCTATTGTGGGGTCACCAGTCCGGTATTTGTAAATTGAAATCATATCCCCTCTCAAGCGTCTCTTCTCCAGAGAGAATAAGTTCAGTACTCACAACCTTTCCTCATAACTAGGGATGAGCTTCGTGTTCGAGTCGAACCCATGTTCGACTCGAACATCGGCTGTTCGGTCGTTCGCCGAATTGCGAACGATATGGGCCGTTCGCGCCAAATTCGTGTGGCGCGTCACGGCCCATAATTCACTGCGGCATCGCAGTGCATTGCTGGCTGATGATTGGCCAAGCATGCACTATGACCCGCATGCTTGGCCAATCACAGCGCCGTCAGTAGAGAGAGCTGTAATTGGCCAAAGCCAGGGTGGCTTTGGCCAATTATGGCTCAGGGGATTTAGTACACACCCCACACTATATAAGGCCGCCTGCACGGCGGCCCTGTGTAGTGTGTGTTCCGGTGTGCTGAGAGATAGAGAGAGAGAGAGACAGTGTCATTTGATTTGAGTTAGATAGATTAGGCAGAACAGTCAGTCAGTTAGCTGCACTTACAGTGTATTGTGTATATATATGCATCCCAGGTGTTGCATATATATATATACACTGTATTCAGTTTAGCTAGATCCGTTCCTGTTATCTTCTATCTAGACTATTTACATTTAGTGCAGTGTGTCCTGCTCACAGTGTTCAGCTAGATCCGTTCCTGGTATTTACATTTAGTGCAGTGCGTCCTGCTCACAGTGTTCAGCTAGATCCGTTCCTGCTATTTACATTCAGTGCAGTGCGTCCTGCTCACGGTGTTCAGCTAGATCCGTTCCTGGTATTTACATTTAGTGCAGTGCGTCCTGCTCACAGTGTTCAGCTAGATCCGTTCCTGCTATTTACATTCAGTGCAGTGCGTCCTGCTCACAGTGTTCAGCTAGATCCGTTCCTGGTATTTACATTTAGTGCAGTGCGTCCTGCTCACAGTGTTCAGCTACATCCGTTCCTGCTATTTACATTCAGTGCAGTGCGTCCTGCTCACAGTGTTCAGCTAGATCCGTTCCTGCTATTTACATTCAGTGCAGTGCGTCCTGCTCACAGTGTTCAGCTAGATCCGTTCCTGCTATTTACATTCAGTGCAGTGCGTCCTGCTCACAGTGTTCAGCTAGATCTGTTCCTGGTATTTACATTTAGTGCAGTGCGTCCTGCTCACAGTGTTCAGCTAGATCCGTTCCTGCTATTTACATTCAGTGCAGTGCGTCCTGCTCACAGTGTTCAGCTAGATCCGTTCCTGCTATATACATTTAGTGCAGTACGTCCTGCTCACAGTGTTCAGCTAGATCCGTTCCTGTTATCTTCCTACTGACAGGCAGGCTTGTCTGGTTACAGTATATAAAGCTACCTGAAGAAAATTACAGGTGTTCTTTTTGATCCTATTAGTACCACGGTCAGGCAGCTAGACTATTTACATTTAGTACAGTGTGTCCTGCTCACAGTGTTCAGCTAGATCCGTTCCTGTTATCTTCCTACTGACAGGCAGGCTTGTCTGGTTACAGTATATAAAGCTACCTTAAGAAAATTACAGGTGTTCTTTTTGATCCTATTAGTACCACGGTCAGGCAGCTAGACTATTTACATTTAGTACAGTGCGTCCTGCTCACAGTGTTCAGCTAGATCCGTTCCTGTTATCTTCCTACTGACAGGCAGGCTTGTCTGGTTACAGTATATAAAGCTACCTGAAGAAAATTACAGGTGTTCTTTTTGATCCTATTAGTACCACGGTCAGGCAGCTAGACTATTTACATTTAGTACAGTGTGTCCTGCTCACAGTGTTCAGCTAGATCCGTTCCTGTTATCTTCCTACTGACAGGCAGGCTTGTCTGGTTACAGTATATAAAGCTACCTTAAGAAAATTACAGGTGTTCTTTTTGATCCTATTAGTACCACGGTCAGGCAGCTAGACTATTTACATTTAGTACAGTGCGTCCTGCTCACAGTGTTCAGCTAGATCCGTTCCTGTTATCTTCCTACTGACAGGCAGGCTTGTCTGGTTACAGTATATAAAGCTACCTGAAGAAAATTACAGGTGTTCTTTTTGATCCTATTAGTACCACGGTCAGGCAGCTAGACTATTTACATTTAGTACAGTGTGTCCTGCTCACAGTGTTCAGCTAGATCCGTTCCTGTTATCTTCCTACTGACAGGCAGGCTTGTCTGGTTACAGTATATAAAGCTACCTTAAGAAAATTACAGGTGTTCTTTTTGATCCTATTAGTACCACGGTCAGGCAGCTAGACTATTTACATTTAGTACAGTGCGTCCTGCTCACAGTGTTCAGCTAGATCCGTTCCTGCTATTTACATTCAGTGCAGTGCGTCCTGCTCACAGTGTTCAGCTAGATCCGTTCTTGCTATTTACATTCAGTGCAGTGCGTCCTGCTCACAGTGTTCAGCTAGATCCGTTCCTGGTATTTACATTTAGTGCAGTGCGTCCTGCTCACAGTGTTCAGCTAGATCCGTTCCTGCTATTTACATTCAGTGCAGTGCGTCCTGCTCACAGTGTTCAGCTAGATCCGTTCCTGGTATTTACATTTAGTGCAGTGCGTCCTGCTCACAGTGTTCAGCTAGATCCGTTCCTGGTATTTACATTTAGTGCAGTGCGTCCTGCTCACAGTGTTCAGCTAGATCCGTTCCTGCTATTTACATTCAGTGCAGTACGTCCTGCTCACAGTGTTCAGCTAGATCCGTTCCTGTTATCTTCCTACTGACAGGCAGGCTTGTCTGGTTACAGTATATAAAGCTACCTTAAGAAAATTACAGGTGTTCTTTTTGATCCTATTAGTACCACGGTCAGGCAGCTAGACTATTTACATTTAGTACAGTGCGTCCTGCTCACAGTGTTCAGCTAGATCCGTTCCTGTTATCTTCCTACTGACAGGCAGGCTTGTCTGGTTACAGTATATAAAGCTACCTTAAGAAAATTACAGGTGTTCTATCCCAGCTTAGTGCAGCTACAGGCCATTAGTATGTCTGGAAGGCCAAGAAGGAGAGGCAGACAGTCACAAGCCAATAAGAGAGGGCAAGCAGGCTCTGTGTCTAGTGCTGGTCGTGGAGACGGTGCATCCTCATCAGCACGTGGCCATGGGACACGCTTGGCCTTTTTTTCGGCAGCTGGCCGTGTTGAGCCGCAACATGCGGAAGACTTGGTCGAGTGGATGACCAAGCCGTCCTCATCCTCCTCATCCTCTCTCACCCATGCCCAGGGTGCTTTGTCTGGCAAAGCAGCGGCCTCTTCCCTCAGCTCAATGTCATCAGTGACTCCTTCCCTAGCTCCACCATGTCCTCATGAGGATTCCCTCGAACTGTTTGACCACAGTGTTGGGTACATGCTCCAGGAGGATGCCCAGCGTTTGGAAGGCTCTGATGATGATACTGAGCTCAATGAAGGCAGTAACATGAGCACGGACAGAGGGGGTGCCCAAGAAGGACAGCAATCTGGCAGTCATGCTCCCCCTGCTGCAGCATACTGCCAGGTTTGCTCCAGTGATGAGGAGGGAGGGGATGATGAGGTCACTGACTCAACGTGGGTGCCTGATAGGAGAGAGGAGGAGGAGGAGGAGGAGGAGGAGGTGGCACATCACCAACTAGGCAGGATGCCCTCCAGGGGCCAGCCTAAGGGCAGCACATTGACTGCATCACACCCCAAAGCTCCACATGTGCAGGGCGCTGCAGTCTCTGCGCGTTATTCAAAAAGTTCTTTGGTGTGGGCCTTTTTTGAGACGAGTGCATCAGATCGCACCGCTGCTATTTGCAACATATGTCTCAAGCGTATCTCGCGTGGCCAAAACATCTCCCGCTTGGGTACCACATGCTTGACCAGACATATGTTGACCTGCCATGCAGTTCGTTGGCAAGCGTATCTAAAAGACCCACACCAAAGAACAAAGACGATCTCTCCTTGCTCCTCATCAGCTGAGATTTCCAACCCCACTAGACCTTCAGTCCTCTCTGAGACCTGCAGTGAGAGGAATGAAGGTGTAGAATTAGGTGTGTCACAGCCAAGTACTTGTGGGCAATCTGCTTTTGGTACACCGACGTCAGATTGTACCAGGCAAATTTCCCTGCCCCAGCTGCTGCACCGCCGAAAGAAGTTTGCTCCCAGCCATCCACATGCCCAGCGGTTGAATGCTAGCTTGGCAAAATTGCTAGCACTTCAACTGCTGCCTTTTTCAGTTGGTAGACTCTGCCCCCTTCCGTGAGTTTGTGGAATGTGCGGTTCCTCAGTGGCAGGTACCCAAACGCCACTTTTTCTCACGGAAGGCGATTCCGGCTCTCTACCGGCATGTGGAAGGCAATGTCCATGCCTCGCTGGACAGGGCGGTCAGCGGTAAGGTGCATATTACCGCTGACTCATGGTCCAGCAGGCATGGACAGGGACGTTACTTAAGTTTCACGGCGCATTGGGTGACTCTGCTGGCAGCTGGGAAGGATGCAGGACAAGGTGCAGTAGTGTTGGAGGTTGTTCCGCCACCACGCCTCCAAAATGCTGATTGTGACACACCTCTCTCCTCCACCCCCTCCTCTTCTTCTTCCTCCATGGCCTCTTCCTCGGAACCAGCGGTGCTCCGTAGGCGTTCAAGGGGCTACGCAAGTACGCAGGCCAAAAGATGCCATGCGGTGCTTGAGCTGGTGTGCTTGGGGGACAGGAGCCACACTGGGGCAGAGGTTCTGTCAGCTCTGCAGGGGCAGGTTCAGAGGTGGTTGACGCCACGCCAACTTAAGGCAGGAATGGTGGTTTGCGACAATGGCACCAACCTCCTCTCTGCCCTCCGACAGGGACAACTGACCCATGTGCCCTGTTTGGCTCACGTCCTTAACTTGGTGGTGCAGCGGTTCTTGGGCAGGTACCCGGGCTTACAGGATGTCCTGAGGCAGGCCAGGAAAGTCTCTGTGCATTTCCGCCGGTCATATAATGCCAGTGCTCGGCTGACGGACCTCCAAAAGGAGTTTAACCTGCCCAAGAACCGCCTAATCTGTGACATGCCCACCAGGTGGAACTCGACGTTGGCCATGCTGCAGCGGCTGCACACGCAGCAGAGGGCCATCAATGAGTACCTGTGCGACTATGGCACCAGGACAGGGTCAGGGGACCTTGGTTTTTTTTCCCCACGCCAGTGGGCCATGATCAGGGATGCATGCACTGTCCTGTCACCATTCGAGGAGGCCACGAGGATGGTGAGCACTGACAGTGCATGCATCAGTGACACTGTCCCCCTTGTCCACCTGTTGGAGCACACGCTGCGTGGAATAATGGACAGGGCACTTGAGGCAGAACAGAGGCAGGAAGAGGAGGACTTCCTTAGCTCTCAAGGCCCCCTTTATCCAGACAGTGTTCCTGCGTGCCCGCCGATCACACAGGAAGAGGACGAGGAGGAGGAGGAGGAGGAGGAGGAAGATTGTGTCAGTATGGAGGTGGAGCCTGGCACTCAGCATCAGCAGTCTTTAAGGGATCAGTCCCAAGGAACACATGGACTTGTACGTGGCTGGGAGGAGGTGGCTGCGGACGTTGTTGTCCTTAGTGACCCAGAGGACTCCGGACCGAATGCCTCAGCAAACCTACGCTGCATGGCCTCCCTGATCCTGCAAAGCCTGCGTAAGGATCCTCGTATTCGTGGTATCAAGGAGAAGGACCAATACTGGCTGGCAACCCTCCTTGATCCACGTTACAAGGGTAAGGTTGCGGACCTTATCTTGCCATCGCAGAGGGAGCAGAGGATGAAACATCTTCGGGAGGCCTTGCAGAAAGGTCTGTGCAACGCGTTCCCAGAGACTGGGAGGTTACAAACTCCTGTTTCTGGACAACGTGTTGCTGAGGCTTCAGTCAGTCAAAGAAGGAGCGGTGGAGAAGGTGGCCGTCTGACCGATGCGTTCAGACAATTTTTTGGTCCGCAGCCCCAAGGTATGATCGGTTCCAGCAACCATCGCCAGCGTCTGTTTTACATGGTGCAGGAATACCTAGGGGCAAGATCAGACTTGGACACCTTTCCCACCGAAAATCCTCTGGGTTACTGGGTCTTGAGGATGGATCACTGGCCAGAGCTTGCACAGTATGCAATTGAGCTACTGGCCTGTCCTGCATCCAGCGTTCTTTCGGAACGCACATTCAGTGCTGCTGGAGGCGTGGTAACCGATCACAGGGTGCGTCTGTCCACCGACTCGGTCGATCGGCTGACCTTCATAAAAATGAATCAGTCTTGGATCACCACCAGCTACCAAGCACCTGATGCAGATGTAACCGAATAATTTTTTTTGAAATCTCAGATCCCTTCAAAGACTGCCTATGCTGATGCTGAGTGACTATCCCTGAGTAATTATCCTCTTCCTCCTCAATCATCACGCTGATAGCTTGTAAGAACATTTTTGGTTCTGGACGCCACCACCAGTGCCTAAGGCACAATTTTTCAGCCCCTGTTTAACAGGGGCGTGTAATTACAATTTTTGATGTAATACTTTGCAGCAGGGCTCGTTCCTGCATTCCAACTAGAGTGTCTGTGAGGGGTTGCAGTGTTGTGGCACCAGCACCAGTGCCTAAGACCCAATTTTTCAGCCCCTGTCTAACAGGGGCGTGTAATTACAATTTTTGATGCAATACTTTGCAGCAGGGCTTGTTCCTGCGTTTCAACTAGAGTGTCTGTGAGGGGTTGCAGTGTTGTGGCACCAGCACCAGTGCCTAAGACCCAATTTTTCTGCCCCTGTCTAACAGGGGCGTGTAATTACAATTTTTGATGCAATACTTTGCAGCAGGGCTCGTTCCTGCGTTCCAACTAGAGTGTCTGTGAGGGGTTGCAGTGTTGTGGCACCAGCACCAGTGCCTAAGACCCAATTTTTCAGCCCCTGTCTAACAGGGGCGTGTAATTACAATTTTTGATGCAATACTTTGCAGCAGGGCTTGTTCCTGCGTTTCAACTAGAGTGTCTGTGAGGGGTTGCAGTGTTGTGGCACCAGCACCAGTGCCTAAGACCCAATTTTTCTGCCCCTGTCTAACAGGGGCGTGTAATTACAATTTTTGATGCAATACTTTGCAGCAGGGCTCGTTCCTGCGTTCCAACTAGAGTGTCTGTGAGGGGTTGCAGTGTTGTGGCACCAGCACCAGTGCCTAAGGCCCAATTTTTCTGCCCCTGTCTAACAGGGGCGTGTAATTACAATTTTTGATGCAATACTTTGCAGCAGGGCTCGTTCCTGCGTTCCAACTAGAGTGTCTGTGAGGGGTTGCAGTGTTGTGGCACCAGCACCAGTGCCTAAGGCCTAATTTTTCAGCTCCTGTTCAACAGGGGCATGTAATTACAATTCTTGATCTAATATTTCACAGCAGGGCCCTGTGAGGGCTTACAGTGTTTTGGCCACAGCAACACCTAAGGCCCAAATTTCTGCTGAGTATATAGGGCAGGACCCTACTTTCAAACATCTAACTTACAAACGACTCCTACTTGCAAACGGAAGGAGACAACAGGAAGTGAGATGAAATCTACCCCTAAGGAAGGGAAATTCTCTCCTGTAAGAGTTAATATGGGAAAACAATTTCTCCTTTCCACTGATGCTTTCCAATCCTTGTTCCACAAAAAAACCCAAATTTTCAAAAAACATTTTTCATTGGGACAAAAAAGTGAGGTGAAATCTTCTGAAGAGGAGGAAAGACGCAAAACAAATGTCACAGGGGTGATAACCCTTCCCTATGTTTTCCAAAAAGCTTAGAAAAGATTTTTTGGCTGGAGCTAAACACATTAAAAATGTTCAAAATTACAAACAGATTCTACTTAACAACAAACCTACAGTCCCTGTCTTGTTTGCACCGCCTGAATACTGCTGTTCAGAGTATATAGGGACCTTTCCTTATTTTAATTTGGGTGCGGGGTTCCCCTTAATATCCATACAAGACCCAAAGGGCCTGGTAATGGACTGGGGGGTACCCATGCCGTTTGTCTCACTGATTTTCATCCATATTGCCATGACCCGACATGACATTAAACCCGCAAGCAGTTTTAAATGAGATTTTTTCCTTTAAAAATGACATTTGGTGCAGGGACTGTTCTAAACATGGGAAACACGCGTCACTTTACAGGCATACTATAGACACCCCCCAGGTATGATATTTAAAGGAATATTTCACTTTTTTTTTTTTACTTTAAGCATCATTAAAATCACTGCTCCCGAAAAAACGGCCGTTTTTAAAAGTTTTTTTTGCATTGATACATGTCCCCTGGGGTAGGACCCGGGTCCCCAAACCCTTTTTAGGACAATACCATGCAAATTAGCCTTTAAAATGAGCACTTTTGATTTCGAACGTTCGAGTCCCATAGACGTCAATGGGGTTCTAACGTTCGTGCGAACTTGCGGTCCGTTCGCGGGTTCTGGTGCGAACCGAACCGGGGGGTGTTCGGCTCATCCCTACTCATAACTAATATCCTTCAGACCCTTTATTAGCTTTGTTGCCCTTCTTTGTACTCGCTCCATTTCCAGTACATCCTTCCTGAGGACTGGTGCCCAGAACTGGACCGCATACTCCAGGTGCGGCCAGACCAGAGTCTTGTAGAGCGGGAGAATTATCATTTTATCTCTGGAGTTGATCCCCCTTTTAATGCATGCCAATATTCTGTTTACTTTGTTAGCAGCAGCTTGGCATTGCCTGCCATTGCTGAGCCTATCATCTACTAGGACCCCCAGGTCCTTTTCCATCCTAGATCCCCCCAGAGGTTCTCCCCCCAGTCTATAGATTGCATTCATATTTTTGCCACCCAAATGCATTATTTTACATTTTTCTACATTGAACCTCATTTGCCATGTAGTCGCCCACCCCATTAATTTGTTCAGGTCTTTTTGCAAGGTTTCCACATCCTGCTGAGAAGTTATTGCCCTGCTTAGCTTAGTATCGTCTGCAAATACAGAGATTGAACTGTTTATCCCATCCTCCAGATTGTTTATGAACAATCTAAATAGGATTGGTCCCAGCACAGAACCCTGGGGAACCCCACTACCCACCCCTGACCATTCCGAGTACTCCCCATTTATCACCACCCTCTGAACTCACCCTTGTAGCCAGTTTTCAATCCATGTACTCACCCTATGGTCCATGCCAACGCACCTTATCTTGTACAGTAAACGTTTATGGGGAACTGTGTCAAATGCTTTTGCAAAATCCAGATACACCACGTCTATGGGCCTTCCTTTATCTAGATGGCAACTCACCTCCTCATAGAAGGTTAATAGATTGGTTTGGCAAGAATGTATCTTCATGAATCCATGCTGATTACTGCTAATGATACCGTTCTTATTACTAAAATCTTGTATATAGTCCCTTATCATCCCCTCCAAGAGTTTACATACTATTGATGTTAGGCTAACTGGTCTGTAATTCCCAGGGATGTATTTTGGGCCCTTTTTCAATACAGGTGCTACATTGGCTTTTCTCCAATCAGCTGGTACCATTCCAGTCAGTAGACTATCTGTAAAAATTAGGAACAACAGTCTGGCAATCACTTGACTGAGTTCCCTAAGTACCCTCGGATGCAAGCCATCTGGTCCCGGTGATTTATTAATGTTATGTTTCTCAAGTCTAATTTTAATTCCGTCCTCTGTTAACCATGGAGGTGCTTCCTGTGTTGTGTCATGAGGATAAACACTGCAGTTTTGGTTACTGAAGCCCCCCGATTCACTCATGAAGACTGAAGAGAAGAATAAATGTAATACCTTCACCATCTCCCCATCCTTTGTAACCATATGTCCTTCCTCATTCTTTATGGGGCCAATATGGTCTGTCCTCCCTTTTTTACTGTTTACATACTTAAAGAATTTCTTGGGATTTTTTTTGCTCTCCTCCGCTATGTGTCTTTCATGTTCTATCTTAGCTGTCCTAATTGCACCCTTACATTTCCTGTTGCATTCTTTATAAAGTCTGAATGCTGATGATGATCCCTCAACCTTGTATTTTTTGAAGGCCTTCTCCTTTGCTTTTTTATGCATTTTTACATTGGAGTTAAGCCATCCAGGACTATTGTTCGCTCTTTTAAATTTATTACCCAATGGGATACATTGGCTAATGCCCTTATTTAATATGCTCCTAAAGCAAACCCATCTCTCCTCCATATTCTTTGTTCCTAATATTTTATCCCAATGTATGCCTTTTAGCAAAGTTTGTAGTTTAGGGAAGTTGGCTCTTTTGAAATTCAGTGTCTTTGTATTCCCTTTATGTTTCCTATTTGTGTGATTTATACTGAAACTAATTGACCTGTGATCGCTGTTACCTAAATTGCCCCGTATTTCCACATCCGTGATCAGGTCTGTATTGTTGGTAATCAGTAGATCCAGTAATGTTTTATTTCTAGTTGGTGCGTCTACCATCTGACCCATAAAATTGTCCTGCAAGACATTAAGGAACTGGCGAGCCTTAAATGAATGCGCAGTTCCCTCCGCCCAGTCTATGTCTGGATAATTAAAATCCCCCATTATGATAACACTTCCCATCCTTGCTGCTAATCCAATTTGTGATAGGAGATCCGTCTCCACTTCGAGAAACGAACAATAGTTGAGCGATCGGCTCCCGGGGGGGGGGGTAACTCTCCTCAGAGCCCAACACAGTTAGTTCCCATTAGGGGTGTTGGGACTGAGGCATTCCTGCCTTCCTTGGATAAGGAACCGGGGAGGTAACTCTCCTCGGAGCACAACACAGTTAGTTCCCATTAGGGGTGTTGGGACTGAGGAGTTCCTCCCTTCCTTGGGATAAGGTTAAAGACTGCTCAATGATTTTTCTCTATAAGCAGGACAATGATTGTTATAGCTCAAGTGCACTTCTGAAACACGCAGTTTAGGTCTTATCTGATTGCTATCTGTCTACGCTGTACCATGTTATTTTTCCAGTGTTGAAACCTCAATAAAAATCTATTGAAAAAAAAAAATTTGCTAGCTCTACATGTTTCGCGAGAGAAAGCGCTTCCTCAGGAGCTGAGTAATTTCTAAGAGAGGAAAAAGAGGCAGTCAGTAATAATTTTAATGGTGTACAATCATCATAAAATATATGTCTCAAAGAACCAGTAGGACCACCATGGCAACAGTCCGACAAGACCAGATACAGGGCATGCAAGTGGTGCAATGGACAACACGTGTATTGACCCTTCGCATAAACTTAATGTCATTTTCAATAAAAGCCTTTGACACTTATGAAATGCTTGTAATTATACTTCAGTACACCATAACATCTGACACAAAGAATCTAAAAACACTGAAGCAGCAGACTTTGTGAAAATTAATATGTTAAGCAATTCTCAAAACTTTTGGCCACAGCTGTAGAAGGTGGAGCCTGCTGGGCTCCTCCCGCAACTCTTCTCTCTGCACAGGCTATATGTACAGCACAGTGATGATGTCTTTGCTACTTCTAAAAGGTAACATCTACGTTTGAAAAATGCATTTGGTGCACAAAAGTGGATTTATATTCTTTGTGGCTATTGAGAAATATATTTTAATGAAAGTTTTTGCGCCCGGAGTTCAGCTTTAAAGTTTCAACATAGCTGCCTGGGTGTAATAACTGTTACGGCATGGCCTATTTTCTTGACTGCTCGGTCTCTCATACATTATTGCAATTTCTGTTTGAAAGAGAAGGCCACCTGTAATTTAGAAAGATGTGATAGAATAGAATTCTGTTTTTTTTTTTTTGGAGGATGGGATTGTAACTTTAAGACATCTAATCATGTAACTGTGACTCTGAAACACATTTACTGCTTTATTCGCTATCGTAATCGCTGGCAGTATTTCAAAAGGGGTCAGCAATCATCCCCCCGGCGGGGAGTCTTTTAACACAAGAAACATCTTCATGTTATGTGGGAAACGTATTGGCGATGCTGAAATTGAGAAATCAAAATGACCTTTCTTCTCAGTAGCATTGTAGATATTTTATGTTTGCTTATGCGGAATGGCATAACCAGACATTGTGTTTCTTTTGGAAAGTGGATGATAAAGCCGATGCTGGGGGATAAAAAAATAAATAAAGGGAAAAGTAAAAGTTTTCCGCAGATGAAGGTGATCTATTCAACATGATGAGCACCCGGAGGGTCTGGTTTATATTTGAAAATGAATTGAAAGAACCATTTAGAGTTACAAAGTACAGATTGTTAAAGTTCCGCTTTGCTGAATTGGAAAAGTTTCAAAAGTTTCATCTAAAGTTGGAACCGAGCCGAATGCAAAAAGTATCAGTTTAGATTTTTGATTGGTGAATTACATGTAAACCCAATCTCTAAAAGACTAAGTTTAGTCAAATTTAAAGTGATTGTAAAGTTTTTTGTTTTTTTTTAAAATAATAACGATGTCATACTTACCTGCTCCATGTAAGGCTGGGTTCCAGTGGCGGCCCGTCCATTAGGGGCGCCCCGTTCTCCTGGTCATCATGGCAACAGTGGCGGCTTCTGTTTCCTCCCTCCTCCTCGGTGGCCAATGGGAAGTCTTCTATTTTCGACCAATCGGAAAACGGGTCTCACACCCACTTCTGATTGGCCAGATTGAGAATCAGTGTTTCAACAGCGAATATTCATTCACTGTTGTAACACACCTGGGTGGGCTCCGGACGCACCCTTTGAGTTCTGAGCCGACCCTATTTTGAAGCCTATTAAAACCTCTGTCTCTAATCAGGTGCTTAAAAAAAAAACCTGGCTGCTGTAATTCATGCGCCCGGCGCCCTGAAAGGGTCCGGACGCACGAATAGGGGTTGGCCGCGGCGGCCATGCATAAATTCCGGACAGACAGTCTGAGATGAGGTGGGATCCCTGATTATTCAAAGAAAAGTCTGGGTACCTTGGCTTGTTTAGTTGACTGGTTTTTAATTAGTTACTAGATGTGGAGTGGCATTATGCTTATGTTGGCTTTTCCTTATCTATGTTAATTATATTCCTGTTTACAGTTTGCATTGTTAGGGTAATGTGATCAGGCTCTATCTGATCTTGTGTGTTATATACTCTGTGTAAATTTTCACTAAAGAGTTTGAGTTCCAGTTTGCATCTAAGCTATTGCCGTCTAGGCTTGGGTGCTCAGCTATAACATCTGGTTCCTGGGTCCAGACTGCAGAAAGCTATATATCTTGACGGAGACACACAATCTGGGGTACTGGGCAGTTCTGTCACAGAGAATTATACAAAAAATTATTAGTTGAACCCACAAGTGTTTTTTTTTTTTTTACCACTACTATTCCTTTATACTGGCTTTTGAAAATGACAAATGCAGCAAATAGAAAATTGGATGAAAGATTTAGCACTGGGAAACACTTTTTAAAAGATAAAAAGCGCACTTTATATACAACTATATAGATCATACCAAAATGAGGGACAAATGAGGAGGAAAGAGGGACAGAGGGACTTTGTTCCAAATCAAGAACGGTCCCTTGACTTTTGCATCCAACAACACCAGCCGGCACCAGTGCCAGCTGCAGCACAGGAAGGAGCAATAAAGGAGGACTGGTAAGGGAAGTATAACTGGGGTGGGCTGGGAGGAACTTTACAAAGACACTGTCACTTTGGCCTAGATAGGCAAGTTGACAGTGTCTCTTTGAGCTTAAATCTTTGCTCTCCTATGCCTCAAATTAACAGTTGAGGGAAGTAGAAGTATAACACTGGATCTGTAAGGTTATCTTAATGGCATTGCCATCTTAAAGTATTGAAGTTGATAAAAAATAATCTGGTTCCTGGACAGAGGGCTTCTACAACACAGAGGATCTCTGTGGTCTCCTTGGCTTGTAGTTTGAACTGAAGCATCACGCCACTGTTAAAAGGTCCAGATACAACTTTACAGGAGGACAATCCAAAGAGTTGCTGACACGTTTCTGGTGTCCAAAAATACCCCCTTTATCAGGGCTAGAAAAAACACAAGGACATTTACATATCGATACAATATAGGGTCCATAGGGTCATAGTTAAAACCAAATACCCAAAAGCCAACATTATTGGATGTATAAAATGAATGATCAATCAGCTTCTTGTATATTGAGTATCCATTCAGTGTTAACTGACATTAATTTTTTATATATCCAATACTAATGGCTATTGGATACCACGTTTCAACTATGCCCTGAGGAAGGAATATTATATGCATATTGTATTGATATGGAGATATTTTTATGTTTTTTTTTCTAGCCCTGATGTAGAGTGTGTTTTTGGACCCCTGAAATACATTAACTACTTTGGATTGTCCCCCTGACTTTTATTGGAATACAGTCATATTTGGACCTTTTAACAGTGGTGTGGTGCCTCAATTTCTATTTTTGTTTCAAATTCATAATTTTCTTATTCATTGATATTAAGTTTGGGTGGGTCTATGTTTGTGTCAGGGTGCTATTTGGGAACAAACATGAACATGTGCTGAAAAGGAGACAACCAAATAAAAATGTGCATGTGCTGAGGAAAAGATCTGGCATAGTTGCCAATACTTTACATGGCCGCGCTCGTTTGCGTCAGCATGAACGTTCACACTGGCTCAGGTTTACACACATTTGATTCCAGAACTGGTGCCAAATGCCCTATGTAAGAACAGTGGCTGCACAACTTTTCTGGATGATCTTCAGCTACCAGTACTCCTTGCTCCTGTGTTTCCTGTATATCTTGAATTACTTGTTACCGACCCAGCTTGCCTCTGAACTTCCCTGCTCCCTGGTTTTGACCCTGGCTTGCTCTAAGGACTCTGCTTACCTTGCTTTACCATGTTTGACCTTGGCTTGCTCTTGACTACTCTTCTGCTTGCTCCACTGAATTCTTGTGAATGACCTTGGCTCTGTTCTTGACCACAAACCTGCCTACTCCCTGGCTTACATTCCTGTGTATGACTTTGGCTACCATCTTGACTAGTCTTCATCAGTACAGTCCTGCCAGCCTGATCCTGCTTCTTCCTTTGGTGCCGTCTTGCTTGTGATCGCTGCCCTGTTCTGCTACACCTCCAGGGGCAACAGAACTTATACCATCTGTCCTGACAAACCTGCTGACAGCTTTTCAGTTTTGCTGTGCTGCTAACAGCTTCCAGCAGATCTACATAAATAGCACCCGTGTTTCTTTGAGCCTTGCATTGCCCTGTTCTCATCTTTAGGGGTGTTTGGTACTTAGTGGGGAAGCCCTCTCATCAAATCAGCCTCAGACCAGGTATGTGAGTGAAAGTTTGATTCAGATTGCGGCTGTGAACATTCATATGAGTTATAAGTTTGTAGGCCGGGTCAAGAAAATGTTGGTACAACGTTGCAACCCTTTGTACCACCAACAGGCCTCCTGTCTATTCTCACATTAGTGTGGGCCCCGCTCCCTGAGGGAGCAAATAAAGTATACAGCTCACCATCACATTAGCACCAGTTCTAAGTGCAAACACCTAAAAACGGAAACAAGTAGAGTAATTTTCAATGCTTTACTTGCATCATGTTGGTAATTCTGTGTCGTGTCCCTAGTAACAGTCCTATCTAGGGTACCAGGGCCTCTCCAGGTATCCCCCAACCAGGGAGTACCAATTGTTGGAATGGTTACATCTCTCCAGGAAGAGCCCCACCTAGTCCCATGGTGCCCAGCTTCACAATCTACCTCCTGCCTTTTCAGACTTTCCGCCTGAACTCTAATGCCATGTACACACAACTGGACTTTTTGACAACAAAGGTCCGACGGAACAAATCTGCCAGACAATTCAACCGTGTGTGGGCTTCATCTGACCTTTGCTGTCGAAAAATCAGATGGACTTTAGAAGTAGAACATGTTTCAAATCTTTCCGACGGACTCGAGTCCGGTCGAAAAATCCGTTCGTCTGTATGCTAGTCCGACGGACGGACAACGACGCAAGGACAGCTATTGGCTACTGGCTATGAACTTCCTTATTCTAATCTAGTTTGTACGTCATCACGTTCAAATCAGTCAGACTTTGGTTTGATCGTGTGTAGGCAAGTCCATTGCGTCAGAACTCCGTCGGAACTCCGTCGAAAGTCCGTCAAAAAGTCCTTCGGAGTTCAGTCTGTCGAAAGTCCGCTCGTGTGTACATGGCATAACGCTCTCACTCTAATCCAACCCATTGTTATTATCCTAGGGGAGGCTGCCACCTGGCCAAACTCAAACTATTCTACCACCCCCTTACAAGTCGACTTGATTAGTGACAGTTGGTCAAAATCAGGTGTGGATTGTCAACTTTTCTTCCAAGAAGTGCATACAAAAAAAAAAACACAACAAGGAGTACACCCATATTCTTGTAACTTCTCTACTTCTGAATGTTTGTGCCTGGCCTTTAGATCTCCTTTAACACAATTTTTGTTTGCAGGTCATGATAGGTTTGGCCTTCAATTGAAAGTCACCTTTCTTTATTCATCACCACCATTTCGAGGAGTCAAAGTAATCCGGAAATGTTCACGCCTGAGTTCACGTGTGGCAATTTGGAAAGGTCACAATTCATCTCCGATATGGCTGTGGTGTTTTATTCTGACACGGTGTATTAAGTGCTTTTGCTTTAAAAGTCAAAATCTGACCAGTTTTAACCTCTCTGGAGCCCATGTCATTATATCATGTAAGGGTTTGTTTTTGTTTTTTTTTTTCATTTTATTTATTTATATTGTATTCCCTTTTTTTCACTGAGTTGTTCTGTTTGTGTTTCAAAATCTGACCAATTTTAACCTCTTCGGAGCCCATGCCATGATATCAGATATCATGTAGGGGTGTTTTTTATATATATTTTAATACATTTATATTTATTTTATTTATATATTTATTTATTTCAGGTACTTATATAGCGCCGTCAATTTAAGCAACTCTTTACATATACATTGTACATTCACATCAGCCCCTACCCCCTCACAACCTAAGGTCCCTAACTCACATTCATACAGGGCCAATTTAGACAGGATACGATTAACCTACCAGCATGTCTTTATATGTTTATTTATTTATTTAGGCTAAGTTGTTCTATTTTTGTTTTAAAACCTGACCAATTTTAACCTCTTTGGAACACATGCCACAATATATTTTATTTTCATTTTATTTACATTTATTTCATTATTTTATTTCCATTCATTCATTTATTATTAATGTATTTTTGGGCTGAGTTGTTCTATTTGTGTTTCAAAATCTGACCAATTTTAACCTCTTCGGAGCCCATGTCATGATATCAGATATCATGTAGGGTTTTTATATATATAGATATATCTATATATATAGATATATCTATCTATATATATATATATATATATATATATATATATATATCTATATATATATCTATATAGATATATATATATATATCTATATATATATATATATATATATATATATATATATATATCTATATATATATATATATATATATATATACCGTATATATACACAGTATTATATTACATTTCTATTTATTTTATTTACATGTTTATTTATTTTTGATAGATAGATAGATATAGATATATAGATATATCTATATATATATATATATATATATGTATCTATCTATGTATCTATCTATCTATCTATCTATCTATCTATCTATCTATCTATCTATCTATCTATCTATCTATCTATCTATCTATCTATATATATATATATATATATACAGTATTATTTTACATTTCTATTTATTTTATTTACACGTTTATTTTTTTTTTGGGTAAGTTGTTCTATTTTTGTTTTAAAATCTGACCAATTTTAACCTCTTTGGAGCCCATGTCACAATATTTTTTTTTTTTTTATTTTATTTACATTTATTTGATTATTTTATTTTAATTCATCCATTCATTATTAATGTATTTTTGGGCTGAGTTATTCTATTTGTGTTTGAACACAATATTAAAAGACAGATAGCTAGACTTATGCCCCGTACACACGGTCGGACTTTGTTCGGACATTCCGACAACAAAATCCTAGGATTTTTTCCAACGGATGTTGGCTCAAACTTGTCTTGCATACACACGGTCACACAAAGTTGTCGGAAAATCTGATCATTCTGAACGCGGTGACGTAAAACATGTACGTCGGGACTATAAACGATGCAGTGGCCAATAGCTTTCATCTCTTTATTTATTCTAAACATGCGTGGCACTTTGTGCGTCGGATTTGTGTACACACGATCGGAATTTCCGACAAATTTTATATCCTGCTCTCAAACTTTGTGTGTCGGAAAATCCGATGGAAAATGTGTGATGGAGCCTACACACGGTCGGAATTTCCGACAACAAGGTCCTACCACACATTTTCCGTCGGAAAATCCAACCGTGTGTACGGGGCATTACAGTCAATACTAAATGAAACACACTCGCGATCATTTTAGTTCAAACAAACACAATACACAGTAGTAGTCAATTTTTAATAAAATTAAAAAAAACATGAGGTTGTGTTGAGTACATATACAGTACATAAAATACATTTATTGCACATGCAACTGTATGACAATCTTGTTGTTGAAATGATGACTTCATGAGAGGGTCCCTTTAGCAACCAAGATGTCCCGCAAAAAAAATCAGGTACAGGGGTTTGGATAAAACAATTTAGCACTGATGGGGAGGGGTAGAACTACAGATCATGGGGCTTCTTAGCAAAATTTAAATAGGGTCCCCCTGGGATCTCTTCCTGTGGCAACTGGAAGTGTCAAGTGTGATAATACGGTTATTGATCTTAAAATAAAGCATGCCTTAATCAAGGACAGGTAGCAGAAGAACTGTCAACAGGGTCAACAGGGTCAGTACACTAAAAGGGACCGGTGCTGTGGATCGAAGTTACCGTGGAATATAGAGTAGAAGAGCAGCATCTCGGAGCTGGCCACACACTGATTAAACGTTGGCTCGCTCAGCTCTACAGAAGTTGATTGTATGGTCGGCTTCCCTTGAGGGGACACGTTGAAAATTTTTTCCTCTATCAGTGGCTGCAGCCAATGTTCTGGTGAATGGATTCCTCTATCCGCCTCGTTTGAGTGGATGATGGAATTTGTTAGTTTTTTTTGTTAGTTTTTTTTTTTTACGATCAGCCCACTTACTGAACAAGGAACTAACAGTATACAGCCAGTATTAGTGTAATTTACCCATTAACCTTGGAAAAAATTGAGAGTATAGCCTCATATAAAAAAAATATAGTTAGTCATAGCAACGTACCATCATCCAGGTTAGTATAGAGAAACTGGAAAGGGTGAGGGCAAGGGGATAGTTGCTGAGGCTAACCCTGTAGCGCTCCCACCCAATGAATTAATGGACTAACTCGATACTGATAAAATAATAATATGCGTTATTAAGTAAAAAGGATTTATTACATATAAAAAGACATACAGTTAACATTTAATATTGAAAACACAGATACTCGGGAACTCTGATATGGAACTCTACTAGTTTCGCGGTTTATACCGCTTCCTCAGGAGAATCAATCTATAAGACAAATAATACAGTAAAATAAGGTTCCCCCTGTTTCCGCACATGACCATCTATTCATTGGGTAAGCTACTTTTTCTACTCATGTTCTATACGCTGTATTATTATTATTGGCCCCTATTATGTTTATTTTATTTGTTTATTTTACTGTATTATTTGTCTTATAGATTGATTCTCCTGAGGAAGCGGTATAAACTGCAAAACTAGTAGCGTTCCATATCAATCTATAATCTGCATCTACAGATACCCCTTGGTCGCACCCTGATTATCTGTGTTTTCAATATTAAAAGTTAACTGTATGTCTTTTTATATGTAATAAATACTTTTTACTTAATACCGTATATACTCGAGTATAAGCCAAGTTTTTCAGCACATTTTTTTGTGCTTTAAAGTGCTCCCCTCGACTTATACTCGAGTCAAGCACTTTTCTGCAGCAAAAAATGTCATTTTCCGAACCAACTTTGGGGCCCCGTATCTCGGAGCCACTTGATGCTAGGAACCCCAAATTTGCAAACCCAGTGGAACTAGTACCACAACATATCCAAAGCTGGTGTTCCTAGCACCAAGTGGCCCCAAGATTCGGGGCCCCAAATCGGTTCGGAAAATGTCATTCTCTGCTGCAGAAAAGTGCTTGACATTTTCTGAACCAATTTTTGGGGCCCTTGGATATATTGTGGTGCTAGTTACACTGGCTTTGTACACCGAATTTGGGGTTCCTAGTACTAAGTGTCCCCGAGATACAGGGCCCCAAACTCAGTCAACCGTGTCCATCTGCAGCAATGTCATTTCGGGACCCTTTGGGTCCAGAGACCCCAAATTTTGGCTGCAGCTAGGGGGCATCTAGGAACCCTTAACTACCGAGTTTGAAGTTCGGGGGGACCTGTGGCTGCAAATGGGCACAGTGAGGCTGCAAATGGGCATTGTTGACACTCTTTTGCACTTACAGTAGCTACGCATTTCCCACCCTAGGCTTATACTCGAGTCAATAAGTTTTCCCAGTTTTTTGTGGTAAAATTAGGTGCCTCGGCTTATATTCGGGTCAACTTATACTCGCGTATATACGGTAACGCATATTATTATTTTATCGGTACCGAGATTGTCCATTAATTTATTGGGTGGGAGCGCTACAGGGTTAGTCTCAGCAACTATCCCCTTGCCCTCACCCTTTCCAGTTTCTCTATACCCATTAACCTTGGTGTCCAAATCTAGCTACTTGGGGTAGTGGTGATCACTCATATAATGTAGGGTACAAATAAAGAGAGATTTAAGAGACTAAAGCTGGCCACACAGTTCAGAAGGGACTGGATGAATTCGATCAGCACATGGCCATCCCCACTCAACAGAATTTGATTGTTTAATCGCCTTCTATCAAGAAGACATGTTGGAAATTTTTCCTTGATCAACGGCTGCAGCAAATCAATGCTCGGGCAGGGGGGTTTCCTCCATCCACCTTGCTTGTGTGGATGGAGGAATCATAAAATTAAGAGTCATTCAAGAGACTAAAGCTGGCCACACAGTTCAGAAGGAACTGGATGAATTTCAATCAGTGCATAGCCAACACCACTCAACAGAAGTTGATTGTTTAATCGCCTTCTATCAAGAGGACATGTTGGAAAATTTTCCTCGATCAGCAGCTGCAGCCAATCAATGTACGGGCAGGGGAGTTTCCTCCATCCACCCTGTTTGTGTGGATGGAGGAATCATTTGGTGAATGTTGATTCGCGCTTTTCATTTCGCGCTTTTCAGTTCGTTTCTGAGCGGCCGTTCGTCAACCAGGCATGTTGCGGAATCGGAGGAGATAACGTTTTATTTATTATTGGCCTTGGAGTTATTGCTTTGACCCAAGTCCAGTTCAGGAACAGGAGGGGGAGGATTTCTTGGACCAAAAATTTGTTGCTTTATTAATCGTGATCAATTATGTCATATGCCTTTGCTGCGGGAGCTCCAGGAGAATAGTCCGGATGATTTTCAGAATTATCTCCGGATGACGGACCCCTGCTTTCACCAACTCTTGGCATTGGTGACCCCCTATATTGAGAAGCAGGACACATGCATGAGGCTTTTATTTTATCTTTTGGTTGAATAATGATTTGATTTGGTATATTTTCTATATTTTTGGATGCATAGAATGCAAGTTCTATTGGCAGATAGCATGTCTAATTTTATTTGTTTTCTTTTTTTAATGCACAATAAAAAAATAGTGTAGAATAATACTTGGCTATGTGTTTTACTTCAAATGACAGTGTGGGAGTAGCAGTTACATTTTAAAAAATACAATGTAAAATTAACACCAACATAGTTGTATCTTTGATCTTAAAAACTACAGGATAATGGTGTTGTGATAACTTGCACCAAAAAAAATAAAAATAAAAAAATAACAAGCATAATAATATTATTCTTGATATCACTAGAAAAAAAAAGCCTTTGAAAATGTATTTGCAATAACTCCATCAGTATCACCAGCAAAGCAGCTTCATTATTATTCCATTAAAGAAGAAGAGAATTGTTCGAGATTTCATAATTTGCCGCGTCACAAATGTTAATTCTCCATTACGAACGCTAGTTTACAAGACCGACCGCTTCCGGCTCGTCCTTGCTTCCCAGCATGCGCGTTTGTACTTTGGACTCTTGTCCGATGGACTTGTGTACACGTGATCGGAAAAACAGACAACACACATTTGTCCGAGGAAAATTTGAGAACATGCCAGCCAACATTTGTCCGCGGAAAGTCCGACAACAATTGTCCAATGGAGCATACACACGGTTTGGATTATCTGCCAACAGCCTGAAATCGAACTTTTCCCGTCGGAAAGTACGATCTTGTGTACAGGCCTTTAGGCCCTTTTCACACTGAAGCGCCGCTAAAACAGTGCGTTTTTGCGGTGCTTTAGCTGCGTTTTTAGCGGCGCTTTTGCAGAGTTTTGTCGGGTGTTAGCGGCAGGGCTTTTTTTCTCAGAAAATAGGTGCAGGAACTCACCCTCCCCATCCAAATCCCCGCCCCAACCACGCCCAAACCCCACCCCAACCACACCCCAAACCCCAACCCCAGACACACCTCCCTTAGAGGAGAGCATATAGACCTGTGTACAGAGAGCAGGGGTCAGCAATATGTAACATAGAGCCTAGCACAAAGAGAGCAGTGGTAAAGCAGATGTAATATGCAATCCAGCATACAGAGTGCAGGGCTCAGAAGTATGTAATGCAAAACCCATTGTACAGAGTACAGCATTAATAAGGAGTACCATCCAGAGGCCTTTAATATGTAACATACAGCACACAGAGTATAGCAGTTCTGAGTATGTAATGTACAAGGTGTTCCAAAATTCTCACCCTACACACAGTGCTATACATTACATACTCACTTCTGCTTATCTCTTTGCTTACCTCTGTGTCCCCCATCCACACCCAACCTCTGCAACCCTCATCCACACCCAACCTCTGCAACCCTCATCCACTGCTAACCTCTTCTTTCCCCTGTCCAGAACTCACCTTTGCCTCCCCCCCTTCAACATCTCACCTCTGCAACCCTCTAACTACAGCTTACACCCACAGTCCACAACTCACCTCTGCACCTCCATCCATATTATCTCTGCTCCCCTTCTGCACCCCCATCTAAAGCTCACCCCAATCCACAGCTCTCACCACCCATGTTTCCCCTCTGCACCTCCAGCTTCCCCTACAGCTCTTAACTCTGCACAGCCAGCATCATTCTCCACAGCTCTCATTTTGCACAACCTGCCTTCTGCCCTTACCTCTGTACAAAGCTCCCTCCTTCCCAGTTCTCCTCTCTGGACAAATTTCCACCCCCCCCCCCCCAGCTGTCCTCTCTGCTAAAATTAACCTCCATTATTGGGGAGGAAGGGGGGTCTTCATTATGGGGAAGCTCCATTATTGGGGAGGAAGGGGGGGGTCTTCATGGTAGCTGGGTATATTATTATAGGAGGGGGGCTTCAGTATAGGGAACCTCCAACATAATTTGGGTGAGGCAGGATGGTTATTGGGGTGCGGGGGGGGCATAAACCACCCCCCACTTTCCCAGCCTTCCTCTCTGCACAAATCCCCCCCCCCCCCACTTTCCCAGCTCTCCGCTCTGCACAAATCCCCGCCACTCTCCTCTGAAATCCCCCCCACTTTCACAGCCCTCCTCTCCACACAAATCCCCCCCCCCCCATTTTCCCAGCCTTCCTCTCTGCACAAATCCCCCCCACTCTCCTCTCTGCACAAATCGCCACCCCCCACTTTCCCAGCCCTCCTCTCCGCACAAATCCCCCCCACCACTTTCCCAGCCCCCCTTTCTGCACACATCCCCACCACCACTTTCCAATCCTCCTTTCTGCACAAATCCCCTCCTCCTTTCTGCACAAATTCTTAGCCCTCCTCTCTGCACAAATCCCCCCCACCACTTTCCCAGCACTCCTCTATGCACAAATCCCCCCCACCATTTTCCCAGCCCTCCTTTCTGCTCAAATCCCCCCCCCCAGCACTTTTCCAGCCCTCCTTTCTGCACAAATCCCCACCACTACTTTCCAAGCCCTCCTCTCGCACAAATCCCCCCCTCCTCTATGCACAAATTCTCAGCACTCCTCTCCGCACAAATCCCCCCCCCACTTTCCCAGCTTCCCTCTATGCATAAATTCCCCCACCTCCACACATACTGTACATTTTCCCAGTCCTCCTCCATACTCAAATCCCCCCACACACTTACACAGTTGTCTCTGCACAATCCTACCTCCCTTCCTTTCGTTCACAGTTCTCTCCGCAAATTTAGTCTCTGCGGAGCTCTCTCTACCCACCGTTTTCATTCCAAACTCCCTCACCTCTTCCACCGGCAGTTCCCCAGTCCACCTGGTATGCGTGGGCTTTTTTTACAGCTGATTGAGGAGCTGTAGCTGGGGCGGAGTTTCAGGGCTCCTCCGCTCTCCGTGCTACATTGTGACTAGAGGCGGGGACAGAAGCTGCCTCCTGAACCAACACAGGCAGATGTACGTTGCCGTGTTGTGTCTCGTAAAATCTCGAGGGCTGCACAGAGCTTGTGTGTCATGCAAGGTTGGAGCAGAGAGGGCTGTCATAGGTCCCGGAACGGCGTTCCACCACGTTCCGGCAGAAAAAAGCTCTGGTTAGCGGGACTTTTTTTTAAGGTCACGTGACAACGTAACCTTAAAAAAAGGAGTAAAGACCCGTTTTGCAGCGCTTTCAAAACGCTTTCATTTCATTGGGCAGGAGCATTTTTGGAGCAATATTTATAGCGCTCCGAAACTCGCCCCTAAGATGCTACTTTACCGTTCCGCTAGTGCACCGCTCCAGTGTGAAAGCATACACTGAAGTGAATGGGAGGCAATTTTCAGGCACTTTACAGGCGCTATTTCTAGCGCTAAAACGCCTGAAACCTGCCTCAGTGTGAAGGGGGTCTTAGGTTTTTTTGGGGGTTTTTTTTGCGTTCAGCCTGTTGGCTGAATGAGAAAAAAAAACTGAAAATATATGGCCAGCTTAAGTGTAAATTACCCATTAGCATTGGTGACAAAAGTTGGCTGCTCAGGGTAGTGATGAACACCCATATAATACAGCAGTGTATCTCAACTCCAGTCCTCAAGTAACACCCAACAGGTCATGTTTTCAGGCTTTCCATTATTTTGCACAGGCGATTTGATCAGTTTTTCACTACTTACTTAGTAATTACCACAGCCGTTTCATCTGAGGGAAATTCTGAAAACATGACCTGTTGGGGGTACTTGAGGACTGGAGTTGAGAAACATTGTAATACACTGATTGAAAATCATCCAGTTCAAAAGGGACAAGCCAAATTTTGATCAGCTCATGGCCGTCCGGCCTACTTGACAGAAGTTGATCGTTTGATCGACTTCTGTTGAGGAATAAGGATGAGCTCCGGCGCTCATCCTTATTGAGGAACATGCTGGAAAATTGTCCTCGATCAGCGGCTTCAGCCAATCAATATCCTGGAAATTGAGCCAGTTCAGCAGGGACCAGCCAAATGTCGATCAGCACTTGGCCATCCCCCTCAACAGAAGTTGATTGCTTGATCAACTTCTGTTGAGGGAAATTTGGGAAAAATTTCCTCGATCAGGGGCTGCAGCCAATCAATATCCTGGAAATGCAGCCAATTCAGCAGGAAGATGAATTCAAGATACTAAAGCTGGCCCCATACACTGATTGAAAATCATCCAGTTCAGACGGAACAAGCCACATTTTGATCAGCACACGGCCGTCCGCCTACTTGACAGAAGTTAATCGTTTGGTCGACTTCTGTTGAGGTACATGCTAAAAAATTGTCCTTCGATCAGCAGCTGCAGCCAATCAATAGCCTGGAAATTCGGCCAGCTCAGTAGGCAACGGCCAAATGCTGGTCAGTGCTTGGTGGGGCCCCACTCAACAGAAGTTGATCAACTTCTGTTGAGGGAAATTTGGGAAAAATGTCCTTGATCAGGAACGGCAGCCAATCAATATCCTGGAAATGCAGCCAATTCAGCAAGGACCGGCTGAATGTCAATCAGCGCTTGGCCATCCCCAATAGACAGAAGTTGATTGTTTGATCAACTTCTCTTAATGAACATGTTGTAAAAATTTCCTCGGTCGGCGGTTGCAGCCAATCAATATCCTGGAAATGCAGCCAATTCAGCAGGGGCCATCTAAATGTTGACCAGCCCTTGGCCATTCCCACTAGACAGAAGTTGATTATTTGATCTTAAGGGACATGTCGGAAAATTTTCTTCCATCAGCGGTTGCAGCCAGTGTCCCAGCAGGAGGGAACTCCTCACTAACACTAGTTTTTCTTTAACGTTCAGCCTGTTGGCTGGATGAAGGAAAAAAAAAACTAACAGTATATGGCCAACTTTACTGTATTTTACCCATCAACATTTGTGGCCAACAGAAGTTAATTGTATCATCGACTTTTGTTGAGGAAAATTTTTCCTCGATCAGCAGCCAATAAATAACCCAGCAGGGGATTTCTCCATCCCCGTTGTTTAAGGAATCCCACTGGCTGAATGAAAATAGAAGAAGTCGATTGTTTGATCGACTTTTGTCGAGGAACATGTTGGAAATTTTTTTCTTGATCAGCAGCTCCATCCCCGTTTTTTAAGGAATCCCACTGGCTGAATGAAAAAAGGTTAGCGGTGTACAATTAGCTTTTCTTGTATATTCTAAACTCTCTCGCTTGTTCCATTTCCACAGAAAGCAAATGCTACAAGAGTTGGTCTAGTATTCAATAAAAAAAAAAAAAAAATGCCCACACTGCACACAGACTTGTGGACACATATACAGTGCCTTGCAAAAGTATTCACCCCCCTTGGCTTTTTACCTATTTTGTCACATCACAGCCTGTAGTTCAATGTTTTTTTAATCTGAATTATATGTGATGGATCTGAACACAATAGTATAAGTTGGTGAAGGAAAATTAGAAAAATATATACATAAAACAATTTTTGAGAAATAAAAAAACTGATAATTGGCATGTGCGTATGTATTCACCCCCTTTGTTATGAAGCCCATAAAAAAGCTCTGGTGCAACCAATTACCTTCAGAAGTCACATAATTCATGAAATGATGTCCACCTGTGCGCAATCTAAGTGTCACATGATCTGTCATTACACAAACACACCTTTTTGAAAGGCCCCAGAGGCTGCAACACCTAAGCAAAAGGCACCACTAACCAAACACTGCCATGAAGACCAAGGAACTCTCCAAACAAGTAAGGGACAATGTTGTTGAGAAGTACAAGTCAGGGTTAGGTTATAAAAAAATATCCAAATCTTTGATGATCCCTAGGAGCACCATCAAATCTATCATAACCAAATGGAAAGAACATGGCACAACAGCAAACCTGCCAAGAGACGGCCGCACACCGAAACTCATGGACCGGGAAAGGAGGACATTAATCAGAGAGCAGCACAGAGACCTAAGGTAACCCTGGAGGAGCTGCAGAGTTCCACAGCAGACTGGAGTATCTGTACATAGGACGACAATAAGCCGTACGCTCCATAGAGTTGGGCTTTATGGCAGAGTGGCCAGAAGAAAGCCATTACTTTCAGCAAAAAACAAAATGGCACGTTTTAAGTTTGCGAAAAGGCATATGGGAGACTCCCAAAATGTATGGAGGAAGGTGCTCTGGTCTGATGAGACTGAATTTGAACTTTTTGGCCATCAAAGAAAACGCTATGTCTGGGGCAAAACCCAACACATCACATCACCCAAAGAACACCATCCCCACTGTGAAACATGGTGGTGACAGCTTCATGCTGTGGGGATGTTTTTCAGCAGTCAGGACTGGGAAACTGGTAAGATTTGAGGGAAAGATGGATGGTGCTAAATACAGGGATATTCTTGAGCAAAACCTGTACCACTCTGTGTGTGATTTGAGGCTAGGACGGAGGTTCACCTTCCAGCAGGACAATGACCCCAAACACACTGCTAAAGCAACACTTGAGTGGTTTAAGGGGAAACATGTAAATGTGTTGGAATGGCCTAGTCAAAGCCCAGACCTCAATCTAATAGAAAATCTGTGGTCAGACTTAAAGATTGCTGTTCACAAGTGCAAACCTTCCAACTTGAATGAGCAGTTTTGCGAGGAGGAATGGGCAAAAATCCCAGTGGTAAGATGTGGCAAGCTCATAGAGACTTATCCAAAGTGACTTGGAGCTGTGATAGCCGCAAAAGGTGGCTCTACAAAGTATTGACTTTAGGGGGGGTGAATAGTTACGCACATTGACTTTTTCTGTTATTTTGTCCTATTTGTTGCTTGCTTCACAATAATAAAAAAAAAAAATTCAAAGTTGTGGGCATGTTCTGTAAATTAAATGATGCAAATCCTCAAACAATCCATGTTAATTCCAGGTTGTAAGGTAACAAAACATGAAAAATGCCAGGGGGGGGGGGTGAATACTTTTGCAAGGCACTGTAGGTACCCTTGTTTGAATGTAGACTTTTCTTATTGTTATCAGTTATTATAATTATATTCACATGGGGCCCCCACCAATTTTGTCACTCTATAGAAATAGCTTTTCGCAGTTGTAAAATTCCAAAGTGACTAAGCCTATAATGTAGCACAGCGAGAAGTGTTTAATAAACTCCTTCTATTATATTAAGTGTAAGAGTTTTCACCTAAACACGCCAGAGGTAAGATGTCGGAATTAAACTACCTTCGGCCCTATGAATAATAACAGCTCAACTTTCATCTTGCACTTAATAAATAGAGAAGACTGATTTTCTTGAATTTTTTGGGGGATTATGTTACGCCAAATATACTCCCACCTGGCATTCTGTTCGGCCCTGTGGACTAATCCATCCATTTAGATTGAAACCAGCATGCAATCAATACCGTACAACATCTGTCCGTGCTATGTGTTAGTATCATGTAATGAATTAATTGGCCCATTAAAGGTATGATTAATTTTATCATTTTATAGCGTTCCTCAGAGTGTAAATGGAGCCAAGACAGGAGCGTGACTACTCAAACTCTTCCCTTAGTGGAACATGTTTTATTAATCAATGCCAGTAATTTATCAATCCACGTTATTCAGATAACATTAATTTCAAGTTTTAAAATGCCAGATTTTTAACATTTTAACTAATTAGGAATATTAACATATATTGTCAGCCATAAACACAACTCCCCCTCTGTGTGTGTGTGTGTGTGTGTGTAATGTGACAGTGCGAGGCCCAGATACTGTGAAAATGGAGGTAAAAATGACACATGGATCACAAGTATGAAGACTGAAGGGTTCTGGTTATGAGCAGAGAAACCTGTATCTTATAGCTTTTCTTCAAGATTTGGCATTCCCAGAATGGGTTCCAGAGTTTGGAGACTTTGAAGAGTTTTGGGTGAGAAGAAGTCTCCAACCCGGTGTCCAGGTCTTGCAGGAGACCTGCAGGCTGCGAGTGCAGGGGCCCACAGTCCTTATAATGAGGGACTTGACCATAGCTCAGAGCTTCCGTTAGGAGCCAGGTGTCCTCCACTCAAGGGAGCAGCACTCTATGCTGGAGAGGAGAGATTACTTGTCCATAGGGCTGATAGAGTCAAAATGACTAAGCGAGACTTAAAGACTGAAAGAGATGAGAGGACTAGGCGACTCGAAAGGGCTGAGGGAATCTGGAGGTTTTAGAAGAGTTAGAGTGTCCCGGGTGTCAGGAAATCCCCTGTCTATAGAGAACCAGGGGAGACCAGAGAGCTAGGAGAGCTGGGTGAGCTGGGCATGAGACAAAAGAACACAGAAGTGCTATGTGAGATGGTCCGAGGGACTCACCAAAAGCCAAAGGCCAAGGTTTGGGGCCTAAACAGTGGTGCTGCAGGAAAAAAAAAGACAGGTGGCTCGGTATTATTTTCATTACCAAACCCCCTGCTTGGGCAACTGTTTTGATGAACTCTAATTTTGTGTAAAATAAGTTGGCTGGTACACCCTAAACGTAGGTTTGGACTGGCACAGACTCACAGTGCTTCTACCACTGAGCTAACAACCCCAAATATATATATATATATATATATATATATATATATATATATATATATATATATATATATATATAAACAGGGGTCTCAAAACTACAGCTCACCAGCCACATCTGGCCCTTTACAAGATTATTTTCAGGCCCCCAGCTTGGGTCAGTGGCGTATCCTCAATGTGTATTAATTGAGGCTTAAAAAGGAGCTCCAGTCTGTAAAAAAAAAAATTAAATGTCAGCAGCTACAAATCCTTTTAATATAAGGACACTTACCTATCCAGGGATCCCGCAATGCTGGCACCCTGAGCCGATTAGTCCATTGGCTTTGGGTGCAGGTGCCGGCATTATAAATAAGGCAGCAGGGGGGAGGAGGAGGGGCCAGAAATGACATAGATTGCCGATTGGCAATCTTACCCGGAAGTGGGAGCGGGTACCTGTCAAAACCAGGTAGATTTTGGGTGGAGCTCCATTTTTAGGGTCAGCAGACCCTGATATTAAAGAGGGTGTCGTGTACCTGTTTGCTGAGCCTGATGTGCAGAGTAAGGCATCTCGTACAGCTCCGGCTCGAGGACCACTGATGGTAAGACAGCAGCCACTGGAGCACGGCGGGGTAAGAGCACCTAGGATCAGTCAAGTAGTCTGTGCGGGTAGTAGCCAGGAACCCACGGGAAGGAAGCCAGGATTGGCTGATAGCAGGCAGATGAGACAGCAGACAGGCTGGCAGGCTCGGCTGATGACGGATCATGGATGCACGAACAGGAAGCAGGGGCCTGAAGATGCTGAGCTGGACTGAAGGAGCTGTAGCAGGCTGAAGGAGCTGGAAGCAGGGTCAAGCGACCCGAGTCGGTAACAGGTGGACAGATCAGGCATAAACAGCAGGCGGTAGCGTAGTCAGGTCACAAGCAGGGTTGGCAACAGATGCACAGGATAAACAGGAGCAGCAGGCAGAGACAGAATCCGGGATAAGCCAGGGGTCGGAGCAGGTAGCAGACAAGAATAGTCGGGAGCAAGCCAGATCAGGATCAGGAGTCAAACACAGGAATCGAGAACATACACAAACGCTGTAGACCAAGCAGCAATTAGCTAGCACTGAAGCTCCATTTAAATAGACTGTTTGGTGCCAGTCTTGATGACAGGCGCGCATACATGTTCGCGCATGCGTGTCCGCATATGTGCCCGTAACTGTTCTGCTCATTCTTTGTTGGCGCCTGCACACATGTGTATGTCTGGAAACGACAGCTGTACTAAGCAAACGTCTTTCCTGACATTAGGACTGATGGGGAACCTTATGTAAGGAGGAACTCTGATGAGGAACCTGATGTAAAGCAGGACTCTGATTAGGACCCTAATGTAGGGGGGTGATCTGATGTAAGGGAAGACTCTTATGCCCTGTACACACGAGCGGAATGTCCGACAGAAAAAATCAGATGGAAGCTTTTCATCGTCTATTCAGATTGTGTGTAGGCCTCATCTGACTTCTTTTTTCGAAAATTCTGACGGACCTAGAAATAGAACATGTTCTAAATATTTCCGTCGGACCCAATTCCTATCGGGAAAACCGATCGTCTGTATGCTGTTCCGACGGACCAAAAACGACGCATGCTCTGAAGCAAGTATGAGACGGAAGCTATTGGCTACTGGCTATTAAACTTCCATTTTCTAGTCCTGTCGTAAGTGTTGGACGTCACTGCGTTCTGGATGGTTGGACTTTGGGCTGACCGTGTGTAGGCAAGACCGCTTGAATGGAATTCCGTCTGAGAAACCTTCGGAGTTTATTCCGACGGCTAAACAGGTCATGTGTACGCGACATAACGGGGATCCTGATGTGAGGTGAGACTCTGATGGGGACTCTTTCAAAAGGAGGGACTCTGATTGATGGGGACCCTAATGTAAGATGGGACACTGATTAGTACCCTATTATAAGGGGGTACTCTAATGTAGGGATAGACTCTGGTGGGGATCATGAGCTAAGGTGGGACTCGGATGGGGAACCTGATGTACAGGGGAATTCTGATGGGGAATCTGATGTAAGGTAACACAGTGATGGGGAATCTAATGTAAGGAGGGATTCTGCATGCATGTATTAATATATGCCCCTTTTGCCTATTAGTCCAGAAAAGTAGCATTCTTAATTTGACAGATTCGGATCCCATTGACTTCAATGGGGTTCGGGTTTGGCATCCAAACTTTGAAGTTTGCCGAACCCTGCTGGAACCGAGCCCTGGGTAGTTTGGCTCATCCCTTCTCATAATCCCAATCCACAACAAGTCTGGTAGAGGATACCCGCTACTACAGGGTAGGCAGGAATAGAGGAATTTCTGCCATGTGCTGTCATATGGTGGTCTGAAACTAACAGATGGCTGAGTGCAGGAAAGTAAAAGTTCAACCAGGGCCAGCGTTACTGCTAGGCGAGCTAGGCAGCCGCCTATGGCTCCTCAGTTTTTACCACTGGTTTCCCTACTCTATAAATGTGAAGACAAAAGGGGAAAAAGAGAAGCGCCTCTAACTGTAGACTGTAATATATTTTAATAAATTTGTAATGGACAGTTTGGAACCCCGCTTGGGTGCTTCTGCCACACAGTGCCTCTTGTCCTCCAAACCATTCCAGCAGACCAAGAGCTAATACCAGCCCTTTTACCCACAAGAATCAGACAGGATGTTGGGATAGAACCAAAGGAAAGACTGTTTATTGAACAGAAATACAGGCTATTACAGGACAGTCACCACATGAACAATAAGACCAAATATTACCCAAAACATCACACCATGGTTAGATAACGAGCTACAGTTGAAACAAGGCTAATCCCATCATGTAGGAAACTCCAAGAGGATTAGCCAACAGATAGAAACAATAGGTGACTTAATCAACTCAATTAACAATGGGGAATCACACCTAGGAGGCACACAATGGGGAATTATACAATGAGGGGAAGACACCATAATAAATAGATTATAGAAGGAGACCCCAGTTTTAGGTTGTTTTGAGCTGATTATATTGACATCTGAGTCTCTGAATCTAAGAAGGGGTGAAGGGGTTTAGGCACAGAGGCCCCAAATCTATATCCAATTCCTAGGCTCCCAGAGGCTGTGTGTTTCGGGGAGACATGGACCTGAATCCAAAGCAAAACCACTCCAAGGGTCACTCAGGCACACACCTCCCAAGAATAGACCCCCCTCAAAAGCCAGGGCCCATAGTCAGTAGACAAGAGGCTACCTTGCAGTCCCCTCCAAAAGCCTCTGTCCCGGATGGGTCTGTCACAAAGTTCATAAATATAGCAACTCAAACAATGTAAAACACAGGAAGGCTCATAAATGATAAAACCCCATCGAATGGTCACCACTGCACGGCAAGGGACACTGAAGGAGTCTGGATGTGTAGCACTGTCAGGGACATGGAGCCAGCCTGTCATCAGGGTTGAGAGCTGAATTGATCCATGGACCGCACCATTAGCGTGGTGACATCACTGGGGAGGAGATGCAATGCCTTTCCGAGCATCTTCAAATACATTCAGAGGAAATCCCTCTAAAGTAAAGGGATTACTGGCTGTCTCCGGGATCACCAGAAAGACTGTCCCGACTACAGTGGAGGCCCATCCATTAGGGGTGCCGGTGCGCCGCCACCTCTATTCAGGGCCGCCACCCCCATGCTCTATCCACATCCGCTATTTTGCAGGACACCGCCACCCCCCTATTCTTGCGTCCGCCCCTTTCAGGACGTCGGGCACATGAATTACAGGTTTCGGGGGTGTTTTTTGAAGCACCTGATTAGAGCCAGAGGCTCTAATAGGCTTCAAAATAGGGTTGGCTCATGGAGCAGAGCATTGCGCCAGGAGCCCACCCAGGTGTTACAACAGCGAATGAATATCCGCTATTGAAACACTGATCCTCAATCCGGCCAATTAGAAGCAGGTCTGAGACCCGTTTTCCGATTGGCCGAAAAAAAAAGAGTCCCAATTGGCCGCCGAGGAGGAGGGAGGAGACGGAAGCCGTTGCGAAGCCCGTGGAGAGCAAGGGAAGGGAAAGTAGCCTGGGCTTCTCCTGGGCTTCACCGGAGGCTTCCCCTGCTCGTCTAACGAGCAGGGGAAGCCTCCGGTGAAGCCCAGGAGAAGCGCTGCCCATAATAGATGGGGTAAGTGCAACAGACCCACCCAACCGACCGCCGTCCAGCCGGGAGGGGGTGGTACTGTTTGCTGCCCCCCCCAAAAAAAAAATTACCACCAGCCGCTACTGCCCCATTAGAAGATTTCCCCTCTATTCCTGATCTGGTGACAACCAAAAATTTGGGTGTTTTCCTTCAATTCCACTCTGGTTGATAATTGGTAAACAATCTAAAACTGAACATAAAAGTTTTTCCTTTAGTTATATTATACAGGTTCATTTCTAAATAAAATTTGTATTGTAAGGAACAATATTTACCAAAGCACGGCTGACTTCCTGTGTAGCAATCCCAAGACAAGGGGCTACCTAACTGCGGTTTTGTTGCCTTACCTTATCTTCAAGGACGGCTAATGCCGATCAATAAGCGTGTGCTTGTTTATTCTGATTCATTGGAATACTTGTAGTTTGGCAGCGCGGCCCGTAGATTGGCAATTAGCATAATGATTTCCTTGTCTCTATTATAAATAGTGTTTTAAAAAAAAGCTTATAGGGGATAAAATCTTAACTTTTTGTGTTTTTATCCATTATATGGAAGGAAACGTGAAGTGGAACTAAACTGTATCCGATCACCACAAACTGAAAATGCTATAATTCATTCTTAACCACTTCAGCCCCGGAAGATTTTCCCCCCTTAATGACCGGGCCATTTATTGAGATTCGGCACTGCGTCGCTTTAACTGACAATTGCGCGGTCGTGCGACGTTGTACCCAAACAAAAAAAAAATTTTTTGAAGTGGTTGAAGTGATTGTAATGCCTCGTACACACGGCATCAAACGCTCGACGGTCTTTCCGACTGAGCTACGACGGACTTGCGAACGACCGGACTTGCCCACACATGAAGTCCGTTCGAAAGTCCGGCTGTTTGAACGTGATGACGTACGACCGAACTAGAATAAGGAAGTTCATAGCCAGTAGCCAATAGCTGCCCTTGCGTCCTTTTTTTGTCCATCGGACTAGCATACAGACGAACGTTTTTTTCGATCGGACTCGAGTCCGAAAGAGTTGGGACATGTTCCAAATCTAAAGTCCGTCTGATTTTTGACAGAAAAAGTCAGCTGAAGGTCTGATGAAGCCCACACACGGTCGGATTGTCCGACGGATTTGTTCCGTCGCACCAGTCCGGTCAAAAAGTCCGCCTGCGTGTACGCGACATTAAGGGTTTGTTTTTTTTTTTTAAAGAAAAAAAATAACAAACATATCATACTTACCTCCACTGTGCAGCTCGTTTTGCACAGAGTGGCCCCCGAACCTGCTCTTCTGGGGTCCCCCTGGCGGCTCTCGCGGCTCCTCCCCACATCAGATAACCCCCTAGGAGAAGCGCTCTCCCGATGGGGTAACCTTGCGGGCGCGCTCCCGAGTCCAGCATTCGGCGTCCATAGAGGCCGAATGTATGACTCGGCCCCGCCCCCCCCCGGGTCATTGGATTTGATTGACAGCAGCGGGAGCCAATGGCTGCGCTGCTATCAATCTATCCAATCAAGAGCCGAGAACCCCCGGGCAGAGAGACGTCCCCGCCGGGTCGAGTTCCAGGGGTCAGGTAAGTGAAACGGGGGGGCTGGGGGGGTCCGGTCACAGCCAGGTGTTTTTTCACCTTAATGCATAGGTTGCTTTAAGGTTTACAACCCCTTTAAATGAACTTTTGAATGAGGTATGTTGTGGAACTTGCTCAATGATCACATTCCTAAACCATCCATGATGTCAATGATTCTGGATTTCTTCTTCGAAGGAGAATTAAAAGTCGTGTTGTAACTCAGAATTTGCGCGCTGTTTATGTTCCGTACTTAAATAATTATTACCAGCCCCCCCCCCAGAGAACTTCCTAAAGATCTGGACGCCAGATGTGAACCACGGCCGGACTCCATCGGCAGCGCCAAGTTCTATAAAGGACGGAGCAACAATTGACGTTAACATATAGATTACCAGGTTTAAAGATCAGCTGACATCATTTTATAAACAAAAAAAACTCAACATTCCTTTCCCTTTCCTCTTTTTTTTTTTCTTAATTTTTTTTTTTTTTTTTTTTATATTATTCTTTTTTTTTTTTTAAGCAAAATCATTGTTATATAAAGGAACATGTCGGTGCAAGGCTTAAAGGCGAGGCTCTGTGTTTTCTATAATTATGACCAACCCAGCAGTAATCTGTGTTTTCTTTGTACTGTAATTTAAGAGTTCAAAGGCAAGCCGTACACAAAAAAAAAAAAGAAGAAAACACGCAAGAACACGAAAAGGAAGAGGCGCAGCAATCGGAAAAATACTAAGTAATGGTTTTTAACAGCTAAGTGATCCAGCAGGGGGACGAGAAATTGGAGCCGCTGGTCTTATAAAACATTAGCAATTACCAGGATTTTACCGATTTGAACATGGATCTTGCGTCACGTTGCCATAATACTTCTGGTTACCAAGCAAAGAATGTTTCTTTCTCCTTGTAAAAATCTAAACGCTGAAAAATAGGAAACATGCACCCTCTAATTGAAGCAAAAGTGAAAATGGTGGCACTGGTTTTAATAGCACTTTGGGAGGGTTGGGGTAGTGTTGCTGGCCTGGCGGGGGTTCGGTTGTTGCTGAGGAGTATCTTGTGTTGCTGTGGGGGAATTTATTGTTGCTAGGGGGGATCTACTGTTGCTGGTGGAGGGGGGAGGGGTTGTTTGTTGCAGGCTGCTTGGGGATCTATTGTTGCTGGGGTCGATCTGTTCTGGGCATCCCATGCCTATTCCAGTTTATTCCCCAACAAAACAAAGCACCTTGGACTGGTTTTTGACTACTGAACGGGCGCTAAAAATTCTTGTTGCCTGGCTGTGCTTGCAAAGTGGGGATCCGAAAATCCAGCGGCCCTTACAGGGGTTAGCGCTACATTGTACTTCTAGTTTTTGCCCCTGTGACGTCACCCGGCTCCGCCCCAATAGATCCCCAGCAACAGTATAAATCGACCTTCCAGCAGACAGCAAAAATAGACCCCCTCCATCAACAGTAGATCCCTTAAACAACAAAGAGGGACCCGGAAATCCAGCAGCCCCTACGGGGGTAGTGCTACAATGTAATTCTAGTTTTTGGCTTTGTGACGTCACCCGGCTCCGCCCCATTAGATCCCCAGTAACAGTATAAATCGACCTTCCAGCAGACAGCAAAAATAGACCCCCTCCATCAACAGTAGATCCCTTAAACAACAAAGGAGGACCCGGAAATCCAGCAGCCCTGACGGGGTAGCGCTGCACTGTACTTCTAGTTTTTGTCTCCGTGACGTCACCCGCCTCCACCCCAATAGATCCCCAGCAACAGGATAAATCGACCTTCCAGCAGACAGCAACAATAGACCCCTCCATCAACAGTAGATCCCTTAAACAACAAAGGGGGACCCGGAAATCCAGCAGCCCTGACGGGGGTAGCGTTGCAATGTACTTCCAGTTTTTGGCTCCGTGGCGTCACCCGGCTCTGTCCCAATAGATCCCCAGCAACAGTATAAATCGACCTTCCAGCAGACAGCAACAATAGACCCCTCCATCAATAGTAGATCCCTTAAACAACAGACCCCCTTAGCAACAATACAGTGCCTTGAAAAAGTATTCATACCCCTTGACATTTTCCACATTTTGTCATGTTACAACCAAAAATGAAAATGTATTTTATTGGGATTTTATGTGATAGACCAACACAAAGTGGCTCATAATTGTGAAGTGGAAGGAAGATGATAAATGGTTTTCAACATTTTTTACAAATAAATATCTGAAAAGTGTGATGTGCATTTGTATTCAGCCCCCTTTACTCTGATACCCCTAACTAAAATCTAGTGGACCCAATCGCCTTCAGAAGTCACCTAATTAGTAAAAAGAGTCCACCTGTGTGTAATTTAATCCCAGTATAAAAACAACTGTTCTGTGAAGTCCCCAGAGGTTTGTTAGAGAACCTCAGTGAACAAACAGCATCATGAAGGCCAAGGAACACTTCAGACAGGTCAGGAATAAAGTTGTGGAGAAGTTTAAAGCAGGGTTATGCCGCGTACACACGGTCGGACTTTCTATCCTACTTGGTCCGGCAGACTGACGGACTTTGTCCGCCAGGTGCCTCGGACTTTAAAACGGACGGACTTGCCCACACACGACCGGACTTTGCGGCGGGCTAAGTCCGCCCGTCTTTCCGACGGACTTTCGCCGGAGTTACGGCGGACTTTCAGAATGAACTGACTTGCCCACACATGGACAAGTCCGTTCATTTTGAACGTGACTCAGGTGCGACGGGACTAGCAAGGGATGTCAATCTTGCCGCTTTTATCGGCGAGATTGACACCTTGCGAGCCCCGTCGCGGGTCATGCCAGGCCCTTAGGTCTGGTATAGATTATAAATGGAAGCCCCTACGCCGAAAAACCGGCCTGGGCTCCCCCCCGACAGTTCAAAGTTCTCAATGGATGGTAGCTTTCAGCCTTGCTGCCCTCAAGGATAGGGAAATCCTAACATACAGATCTTGACTGCCCACTTTATGGGAGTGGCTCCTAGGTCAGTTTGGTCTGTGCTCCCTTGATGAGCACATTATTTAAGGTACCGTAAGAGATGGATACTGTTAGGCTCTGAAGAAGAAGGTGCTACCTTCGAAACGCGTCAGCCAGCAGCGGTCTGCACGTCTTGTCCATAGGTCTGGAGACTGCTACCATCATTTGACTATTATGTGTGATTTTTATCTACCCTTGTGAGTAGTACTTTTACGTTTTCTGTTTTAATAAACCTTTTTAAAGATAATGCATAATGTTTTTTGCGCGTTTCACATCATTTGGATGCTTATTCGTAGCTACCAGTTCTTACTAGGGCGGTGTCATTCCAGAGCAAGAGTGTTTGTGAGCTGCATTTCCAGTCAGGAAACTGGTCCTGAGACTCCCCACCCTTATGGGCCGAGAGGAGAAGCGATCCTATTGGCTGCCAAGGAGGAGGAGGGAGGAAACGGAGGAGACGGAGGGGAAGCCGCTGAAGCCAAGGAGATGCAGAGTGAAGCTGTTGCCCGCCGCCCAGAGGAAGCGCTGCCCTTGACCTAGATGGGGTAAGTACGGGGCTGGTGACTGACTGATCGGGTGGGGGGGTTTCCTGTGACCCGACTGACTGGTGGGGTGGCGGTGCCGCCCCCCCCCAACAAAAAAAATACCACCAGCCACCACTGTATTTAATGCAAGATTATCATGGGGCCCACATGCACCTGGGGCCCTTGGGCAGGTCCACCAAGTGAAGAAAAGGGGCAAACATGAAAAAATAAACTTAATGCAGCCACCACATCTAAGGACTGGTAAGCTGCAATATATTACATTTTTATTCCTGGGTTTAGGTGGACTTGAAATCAATAGAAAGGATATCATGTGGACAAAAGGAACTAGGGTGGAAATAATATTTGTATGTAATGTGGCCAGAAAGCAACTGCCTTGGTCTCTATTGATTGATATTAATAGAATCAGCTGTTTAGCACCATCTCGGTCCCCCCCTTTTCCTTCTTCTTCCCTCTATGTATTGCTATAATTGTATCTGTACTCTTTGCTAATGGAAAAGATTGATCGACAAAAGGATTTGTGGCTTAGCCCATACGGTGGTAGTCTTCTAGAAGCTATATAACTCGGGTCAAAGAATGATTTAACTAAAAATGTCTCTCTGGCTTTTGAAGGAAGCCATCCCTGGAGAGAAGCACTCACATCTGTAGAAAAAAAAAACCTGAGATGCCCATTTAGGTCCCTTTTAATAACATCTAAAAGGAAATAGTTGTGTATTTCCATGGAACGTATATTTTAGGTTCTCTATTGCTGCGTTCAGTCGTTGTTGATGTAACTTTCACATTTGTTGTTATTCCATGATTGTATGAAATGTATAGGTTAATAGGTTCTCACTTTACAGATTTCATGGCAGTCTCTCTAAACCTGAGATAAAGACTCGCTAAAGATCCATTTACACTTCCATGTTGCAGTAACGCGCAACAATTTACGCCGCATGTGCTGCAGTGCCATTCGTTCAACGGACTTAACAGCAATGCATACGTGTAAATGGACCCTTATGCCGCGTACACACGACCGGTTTTGCCGTCGGAATAAACTCCGAAGGTTTCTCCGAGGGAACTCCGACGGAATTCCGCTCAAGCGGTCTTGCCTACACATTGTCAAACTAAAGTCCGACCGTCAAGAACGCGGTGATGTTCAGCACGTACGACGGGACTAGAAAAAGGAAGTTTAATAGCCAGTAGCCAATAGCTTCCGTCTCGTACTTGCTTCAGAGCATGCGTTGTTTTTGGTCTGTCGAAACAGCATACAGACGGGTTTTCCCGATAGGAATTGGTTCCATCGGAAATATTTAGAACATGTTCCATTTCTAGGTCCATCAGAATTAAAAAAAAAAAAAAAGTCCGATGAGGCCCACTCACGATCGGAATAGACGATGAAAAGCTTCCGTCTGACTTTTTCTGTTGGACATTCCGCTCGCGTGTACGCGGCTTTAGAGAGTCTTTATCTCAGGCTCAGGGTCCGGGCAGTGAAATACAGAAGATCTTCAATGTAGGAGGCAACTGCCTTGGGGTGGGCCGGAAAAAAAACTGTTTAGTATATCAATGAGTAATAAATTAATCTTGAAGCTAATAAAATAATTTTTCACTTGGATCTTGTTAATAATCAGCTTAATATGATTCAGGACAGAAGAGGAAGAAGAAGTCTCCCCAATGTTCCACCTTACAGCAATGTCCCTTTTAGAGTCCCCCCTTACATCTGGGTCTGCATCAGAACCCTCTTTACTTCAGGGTCTCCATCAGAGCCCCCCCTTACTTCAAGGTCTCCATCAGAGCCCCCCTTACTTCAAGGTCTCCATCAGAGCCCCCCTTACTTCAAGGTCTCCATCAGAGCCCCCCTTACTTCAAGGTCTCCATCAGAGCCCCCCTTACTTCAAGGTCTCCATCAGGGCTCCCCTTTACATCAGTATCCCCCTTCGGAGTGTTCCTCATATCAGGGTGTTCATTAGAGTCCTTATTACATCGTGTTTTTTCTTATCAGAGTTCTCCTTTACACCAATGTTCCTAGCAGGGTTCCCCTTTCAGCAATGCCCCTACAGTTCCCCCTTACATTAGGATTCTCATCAGATTCCCCTTTACAACAGGGCCCCTTTTACTGCCCCCTTCTTACATCAGGGTCCCCATCAGAGCCCCCTTTACTTTGGGGTTTCCATCAGAGCTCCTCCTTACACTGGTATCCCTCATCAGAGTCCTCCTTATATCAGGGTCTTCAACAAAGTTCTCATTACATCAGGTTTTCCATCAATGGTCCCCCTTAAATCAATGTCCCTATCAGAGTTCCACCTTACATCAGGGTTTCCATCAGATTCCCCTTTACAGCAGGGCCCCTTTTAGAGCCCCCCTTCTTACATCAGGGTCCCATCAGAGCCCCCTTTACTTCAGGGTCTGCAACAGAGCTCCCCTTACATCAGTATACCATATCAGATTGCTCCTTATATCAGGGTCTTCATTAGAGTCCTCGTTATATCAGATTTTCCATCAGAGTTCCCCCTTACATCAATGACCCTATCAGAGTTCCCCCTTACATCAATGACCCTATCAGAGTTCCCCCTTACATCAATGACCCTATCAGCATTCCCCCTTACACCAATGTCCCTATCAGAGTTCCCCCTTACACCAATGTCCCTATCAGAGTTCCCACTTACATCAGGGTCCTCATATGAGCTCCTTTTACTTTAGGGTCTCCATTAGAGCTCCCCTTACATTGGTATCCCCCATCAGAGTCCTTCTTATATCAGGGTCTTCAACAAAGTTCTTATTACATCAGGTTTTCCATCAGAGTTCCACCTTACATCAATGTCCCTATCAGAGTTCTGCCTTACATCAATGTCCCTATCAGATGTCCCCCTTACATCAGGGTCCACATCAGATTCCCCTTAACGGCAGGATCCCCATCAGAGCCCCCTTTACTTTGGGATCTCCATCAGAGCTCCTCCTTACATTGGTATCCCCCATCAGAGTCCTCCCTATATCAGGGTCTTCAACGGAGTTCTCATTACATCGGGTTTTCCATCAATGTTCCACCTTACAGCAATGTCCCTATCAGAGTTCCACCTTACATCAGGGTTCCCATCAGATTCCCCTTTACAGCAGGGCCCATTTTAGAGCCCCCCTTCTTACATCAGGGTCTCATCAGAGCCCCCTTTACTTCAGGGTCTGCAACAGAGCAGGGTCCCCATCAGAACCCCCCCCTTCTTACATCAGGGTCCCCATCGGAGTCCCCCCTTTACAACAGGGTCCCCATTAGTGTCCTCCTTTTTACCAGGGTCCCCATCAGAGTTGCCTTTTACAGAAGGGTCTCTATCAGAGCCCCCTGCTTACATAAGGGTACCCATCAGAGTCCCCTGTTACATCAGGGTCCCCATCACAGTCCTCTCTTTTATCAATGTTTTCATTAGTGCTCCCCCTTACATCAGAATCCCCTTCAGAGTCTCCCCTGTATTTAGTGATGCCATTAATGTCCTTTTTATATCAGGGTCTCTTTTAGAGCCACCCCCTTACATCTGGTTCATCAGAGTACCCCTACATCAATTTCTCCATCAGAGTCCCCTATTACACAAGTGACCCCATTAATGTCCTCCTTATATCAGGGTCTCCATCCGAACCTCCCCTTACATCAGGGTCCACATCAGCAGAGACCAACTGATCTGGATCCTCAGTCTGTGCACAACCAGAGAGTGTAAAGCCCCTGCGAGTGAAAAGTGGACGGGTTGCCTTTTTTCCCTTATAAATGTTTGGGGCGGGTAAATAGCATTGGAAGATTGATGGAAAGTGGTAACCAGATTTCAACTGCTATGTAGGTTGCGCATAGCTCCCAACTGTCCCTGATTTCGAGGGACTGTCCCTGATTTGGAGCAATGTCCCTCTGTCCCTCTGTCCCTCATTCTTCCACATCTGTCCCTCATTTTGGTCTGATCTATATAGATGTATATAAAATGCACTTTTTTATGCTTCAAAAAGTGTTTCCCAGTGCTAAACCTCTCATCCAATTTCTAAATTGCTGCAGTTGTACATTTTAAAAGCCAATATAAAGGAATAGTAGTGGTAAAAAAAAGTGCATGTGAATTTAATTAACCTTTTTTTTGGGTTAATTCTCCTTTAAGGGGGTGTGGCAGGGGGTGTGTCCTATGCCTACATACATTTGCTAGTAGGTGTCCCTCATTCCCATCTCAAAATGTTGGGAGGTATGAGGTTGTGGGTTCTTGTAGAAGAAGACCCCCCTGGTGGAAGGCCTGGAGTATGGGTGAAAGGCAAACCTATTTTAGGAAAGGCAAACTTGCAAAAGAGGATGCTTGGGAAGGCTGGCTGGTACCCCCCTTATTAAAATGGAACCAGAAGGGACTTGCTTGCAGTTGAACCGTGCGTAGAAGGAGGCCATGTATAACCTAACTGAAGAGAACTTTGCACCCTTGTTCCTCTTCACAGTAAAACTTTCAAAAGGCTATTGTTTAGACAATTTATTTCAAGGGGTGGAACTTTTTGGATGCAGATCCATTCACCTCTTTCACTGGGAGCATACTTGTTTTCAAGTTTATGGACTGTCTATTAATACTTTTAAGGTCTTATATATATATTTTTTTTTAAGTATTTACATGCATCTATGATTTAGTGGTTATGAGATTTGCCTCTTAGCATTATTGAACTTTATTATTGAAATTCACATATGGTACATTGTTTTAAGGGTAGCTTGGGAGTATTTGGAAGGGTTATATGCATGGGTAGCACACACCATTAAAGTGGATGTAAACCCAATGTCATCCTTTCTAAACTCCTGCCCTAGTAGTTATCTATAAAGATATACATGCCTCCTGAATATATCTTTACCTGTCAAATGTCTCCCCTCTGTCTGTTATGAGACCCGAAAAACTGCAGATTCTGTGGGTGGGGTCTGTTGTCTGGAGCTCGGTGGGTGAAGTCGTGATGTCAGTAGACTCCCCGCCCACCTCTACACTCCCCTTGTCAATATGTGTATTTCTAACACTGAACTTCTGCTGAACTTCTGCTATGATCTCTAACATCCAGTGAAAAGACAGGAAAGTAACCAAAAAGTCCAAATAGTAAAAAATAGTAAAAAATAATAGTGCATGAGGAAAAAATGGGGTATGCATATAGGAGAGGCTAGAAAGCCACACATCCCAGATGTATACTCACTTGACCAGAGAGTGTGACCACCATGGGTTCCAGGAGGGGGGAGCACTCAAAACAGGTATGCTTTACAGGCCCTGTTCTTCTGATACGCCATGTACCTGTTACTGAAGCTCTTGTAGTGCAATTATTACAGTCGCTTAAACAATGCTACAGAGTCCTAACTAATCTATCTTGTGCTGCCCAGGCATACCTCTGCAGGTAGAGATCCATACTTGGAAAAGTCCTTGCAGGCAAATTCCCTTAGGGTGGAAAGTTGTGCATCTACATCTTCTCTTTGCTCTGGACCTCCTCGCTTCCCATGTGGCCCCGTCACTCCCTGAGCCCCTCCTCCCCCTTATTTATATGTAACATAGGGTGGAGGGCAGAACCCAAAAAGCCCAGGAAACCGGTAGATCTCCACCTAACCCTCTCCCCACCTGGGCAGTCTAAGACTAATTAAACAATAACTCCACACATGTATGTCCCTGCCTACAAGGTGACCTGGGTCAGCATGATCCTTGCGGATGATGAAATCAGGGCCCTGTTTACAACTTGACTTAATATGTAACAACCAAAAAGAAAACTACATTGGTGATGTTATTATGGGTCGTGCCTTTAAGATTTTGCCATTGCACAAGAAATGCAAAAGAAAATTCAGAGCCAAGTCTTTTTTTGTACTTTTTGTTCAGTTTGAATTTAATTCTCAGCCAAAGTAAAAATCTCAAATGGCTCGGGCTGAATCTCAAACATCAGTACCACGAAAAGTAATCTAACTTTCCAAAGATCAGATCAATCCTCATACTAATTTCATGAAAACTCAGGTCAAGACGGTGCAACCCTCGTACATTCTAGTACAATAATGGAAAAAATCATCTGTATTAACCAGCCATATTGAAACCTTTTCCCTTCGAAGACCGCGCCTTACAGAGCCATGAATCAGGTACATAGCTTTCTTCTCTGCTCATCACTGCAGTCTGCATTGCTGTTTTGAAATATTTTCTTGTTCTATTATAGTGAACTAAAAAAAAACACACACAAAAAAAAAAAATACATTCTAAAGAAACATAGATTAAGTTTCCATCTTTATATGACCTGTGCCACTCCATCAACATTATAAGTGAACATAAACTATGTGACTACAAACTACATAAATCATGCTTTTTCTTTTTAAATTAAATCATAAATTCAGCAATCGAGAAAGTAAAATATGATAATCACGTTGTTTTTGGCAGGCTACCCTTGCATCTAATTCTATTCAGCTTTTTATGATGTATTCGTGAAAAATAGCTCTAATCTAAGGTTTTGTTTTAAAGGTGATGAAATCACTAACTGACTAACAACCAAATAAAGAATAAAGTAGATCTATGGCCTCCCGTTAAATAAAAAAGTGTAGGTGCTTCTATACTTCCTAAGGGATAAGGGTCTGGTATGGAGGGGCAACCCACATTTTTTTTTCCATGGGGTCCCCTTTTATAATCTATTGCAGACTGTCATCTAGACTATATAAATTCATCCATTGCTTTTTTTCTTTTTTCTTCAACTATGCCCCCCACCGCCAAACCGCATCAAATGGTAGATGCGGTCAAGTTGCACTAACAGTGGGAGGATCGTAAAGGGGCAATAAATACCAGGAGTGCATTATGTGTGGAGTTCAGGGATGTGCTACATACAGAATGCAGAGTTCAGGGGTATGCTACTCACAGAGTTCAGAGTTCAGGGGTGTGCTATGTACAGAATGCAGAGTTCAGGGGTGTGCTACATACAGAGTGTAGAGTTCAGGGGTGTGCTACATAAAGAATGCAGAGTTCAAGGGAGTGCTATACAGAGTGCAGAGTTCAGGGGTGTGCTACATACAGAATGCAGCGTTTAGGGGTGTGCTACGTACAGAATGCAGAGTTCAGAGGTGTGCTACATACAGAATGCAGAGTTTAGGGGTGTGCTATGCAAAGAGTGCAGAGTTCAGGGGTGTGCTACATGCAGAATGCAGAGTTCAGGGGTGTGCTACTACGAACAGAATGCAGAGTTCAGGAGTGTGCTACATACAGAATGCAGAGTTCAGGGGTGTGCACGTACAGAATGCTGAGTTCAGGAGTGTGCTATGCACAGAGTGCAGAGTTCAGCGGTGTGCACGTACAGAATGCTGAGTTCCGGGGTGTGCTACGCACAGAGTGCAGAGTTCAGGGGAGTGCTACTTGCAGAATGCAGTGCTCAGGGGTGTGCTACACATAGAGTTCAGGGGTGTCCTGCACACAGAGTGCGGAGTTCAGGGGGGTTGCTACTTGCAGAAGGCAGAGTTCAGGGGTGTGCTACACGCAGAGTTCAGGGGTGTGCTACTACGTACAGAATGCAGAGTTCAGGAGTGTGCTACGTACAGAATACAGAGTTCAGGGGTGAGCTACGCACAGAGTGCAGAGTTCAGGAGAGTGCTACTTGCAGAAGGCAGAGTTCAGGGGTGTGCTACACGCAGAGTTCAGGGGTGTGCTACTACATACAGAATGCAGAGTTCAGGGGTATGCTATGTACAGAATGCAGAGTTCAGGGGTGTGCTACGCACAGAGTGCAGAGTTCAGGGGCGTGCTACGCACAGAGTGCAGAGTTCAATGGTGTGCTACACGCAGAGTGCAGAGTTCAAGGGTGTGCAACGTACAGAATGCAGCGTTCAGAGATGTGCTGTGTAGGGATGGGCCGAACGGATCCCTGTTCGGTACGCAACAGAACTTTCGAACACCGCGAAAGTTCGGACCCGAATAAAGAACCCATTAAAGTCAATGGGACCCAAACATCAAAAATCAAAAGTGCCCATTTTGAAGGCTTATATGCAAGTATTCGGGCATACAATGCTTATATGGGTCCGGGTCCTGCCCTGGGGGACATGTATCAATAAAAAAAAACTTCAAATTTAAATGAGCAGTGATTTTTTGATTTTTAAAGTGAAAGCATAAAAATGAAAAAATCCTTTCAATATAGTGCCTGGGGGGTCCCCTTAGTCTACCTGTAAAGTGACAGATCTGTACCATGTCTAGAATCTGCTGCAGCAATAATTGCATTGATTAAGCCAAAAAAATTACATTTTCCCTGCAAACTGCCTTTATTTTGTTCAGCAACAGCTGGGGAGCCAGTGTGTATGATGAGACCACAATGTAGCACACATTTGTTGCTGGCCCCCTTACAGTGCCAAGGGAACATCTGCCTCACCTTGTCCTCTGAGACATTATTGGGAGGGAGGGAGGGGGCGGTATGCTTATAAGCAAATGTAAAGAAGTTGAAATCTGTACGTAGATGCACTTTAATCAATGTAAAGAGGTGTTTGGTGCACTTTAATTTTAGTACTCACACTACACAGACACACTCCACGGATACACTATAATGTACTGCAATATAATGCGCTAAACGTACAGTGACGCACAAAACTATATAGCGTTAAATTGGCAGTAACACACACAGAACTATATAGCGGTAAACGGGCAGTAACACACACACAGAACTATATGGCGTTAAGCTGGCAGTAACACACACAGAAGTAAATGGCGTTAAACTGGCAGTAACGCACAAAACTATATGGCATTAAACTGGCAGTAACGTACACAGAACTATATGGCGATAAACTGGCAGTAACTCCTCATAAAAAAATATAGAGGGTAGGAAATAGGTCACAATTTTTAGAGGAGATTGTAATGGAGGCAGAGAGATGAGATTCTCTCCCCCTCCAAAATAAATAAAAAGGGTCGGGAAATGTCACAGATTTATATATAAGAAGGAGGGAGTGTTTATTTTTTTTTCGTGATTTTAATATTACAGGTAGGAGGAAGGGGATATTATTCACTAGTACACAATTGGGCAAAGGTAAACAGATTGAGGGTGGAGGGATTGGTTTGTTCACGGTATCCAATAATATATGTTGGGGGGGTGCGGTGTTGGGGGGTGTGGTGTGAGTTTTCCTATTTTTTTCTTCTTCTTCTTTCTGTGGGAGAGGGGGGAGATGGTGGAATATTTTCAATTTTCAAAAAAAAAAAATATTTTTTGGGACTATTCACTTTCTCTGAGAACTATGGAAATTTGGTCTTCTGAAAGGAGTATGTTGTGGGATAGATCCAGTGTTGTATATTTTGTGTTTTTTCTTTGAATGTCTTGTATATTTTTCTTTGAAATGATGTGGAATGTTTTATATGTGTATAAATTAAATAAAAATAATTTGAAACAAATAAACTGTCAGTAACGCACGCAAAACTATATGGCGTTAAACTGGCAATAATGCACACAGAACTATATGGCGTTCAACTGGCAGTAACACACACAGAACTATATGGCGTTAAACTGGCAGTCACGCACGCAAAATGATATGGCGTTAAACTGGCAATAATGCACACATAACTATATAGCGTTAAACTGGCAGTAACGCACGCAAAACGATACGGCCTTAAACTGGCAGTAACGCACACAGAATTATATAGCGTTAAACTGGCAGTAACACACGCAAAGCAATATGGCGTTAAACTGGCAGTAACGCACACAGAACTATATAGCGTTAAACTGGCAGTAACACACGCAAAACTATATGGCGTTAAACTGGCAGTAACGCACGCAAAATTATATGGTGTTAAACTGGCAGTAATGCACACAGAAGTAAATGGCATTAAACTGGCAGTAATGCACACAGAAGTAAATGGCGTTAAACTGGCAGTAACGCAATCAAATAGACGGTGTTCAACCGTCACTACACTGACGCTATCTGAGCTGTCCCTACTCTAGCTATACACTAATGTCAGGATTACTGACACAATCTCCTTACACTACAGTGAAACTATCTGAGCTGTCCCTACTCTAGCTGCACACTATGCAAACCTGAATGATTGACCTCCTCATTACACTCACACTATCCCTAGACTGACACTAAACTAATATTCTACACTGGCAATTGAAGCAAAATAGCACAGTAGCTAACTAACTAATAGCACTGAACAGAGCCGAAATCACACTGAAAATGGCTGCCATTGAAAGAATACTTTTATACTGTGGGGCTGGAATGAGCCACGATTGGATAAAGTCATGATGACAGTGTCCAATCATGACTCTGGCACTGCTCTGTGCGCTGATTGGCTGAAGCTTTCACTGCTTCAGCCAATTAGGGCTTGCAATGCACTGTTCAGCACCGCAATGCATTGTGGTCGGTTTGGGGGATCGAACAAACAGTCGAACATCCCGTTTGTTCAGCTGTTCACCGAACGCCCGAACAGCGAAGGTTCGGTCCGAATTTATGCTTGGGAAAGGCATTCGCCCATCCCTAGTGCTGTGTACAGGGTACAGGGTTGAGGAGTGCACTACATACAGAATACAGGGTTGAGGAGTGCACCACATACAGAATACAGGGTTTAGGTGTGTGCACTACATACAGAATACAGGGTTGAGGAGTGCACCACATACAGAATACAGGGTTTAGGTGTGTGCACAGGGTTCATCTCTCATCCACAGGCTACCCGCATCTATCCGACTACCACCCGTCTTTGGCTCTGACTTCTGCACCACTCTCCTTCATCCCCCACCTCTGTACACATCTCTCTCCACAGCCTTCATCTCTACCCCTCCCGCCACCCAAAAGCTTCCTCACATCTTACCTACCTGGCTCGACTCTAGCACCTCCCAGCAGTGTAGGCTGCTCTGCCTTTCTCTCTCACTTTCAGGGAGATCATTGGTTGACATTTGTGCACTTGGGCACAGATGGAGATCACAGTCCAGCTTACCAAATGATGCCCCATCCCACACTGCCCCTGCATTTCAATTGTCCCCTCCATGAGTGCATGACAGGAACGCTTATAAAAGCAATTATAATCTACATGTTTTTGTATGCCTCTGCACTTGTCTGTGGGGATTTTTGGCGATTTGAACTTTGTACAATTGTCACTAATACAATTATTTGATATATACTTCTATTATCTTCTTGAAGAAGCATATCTTGTATCTGAGAAACTACCTTTAAAGGTGCTATATAAAATAAAGTTTATTATAATTATGATTATTATTATTATTATTAAAATATGTTTCTGCATGTCCTAGTCTACAACTACTATATGTTCCTGCATGACCTAGTCTACAACTGATATACAGTATGTTTCTGCATGTCCTAGTCTACAACTGCTATATGTTCCTGCATGTCCTAGTCTACAATTACTCTATGTTCCTGGTCATGGTCTACAACTGCTACCCTGTTTCCCCGAAAAGAAGACCTAGCGTGATTGTTGGTGATGGCTGCAATATAAGCCCTACCCCCCGAATAAGCCCTACCCTGAAAAAAATACCTACAAGGACTTTAACTAGGGCTTATTTGGGGGGTAGGGCTTATATTACAGCCATCACCGACAATCACGCTAGGTCTTATTTTCGGGGAAACAGGGTATATGTTCCTGCATGTCCTAGTCTACAACTACTCTATGTTCCTGTATGTCATGGTCTACAACTACTATGTTCCTGCATGTCCTAGTTTACAACTACTATATTAACCTGTATGTAGTAGTCACTCTACAACTACTTTATGTTCCCACAACTACTATATGTTCCTGCTTGTCTTAGTCTAAAACTACTCTATGTTCCCACAACTACTCTATATTCCTGCATGTCCTAGTTTACAACTACTATATGTTCCTGCATGTCCTAGTCTACAACTACTATATGTTCCTGCTTGTCCTAGTCTACAACTACTATATGTTCCTGCATGTCCTAGTCTACAACTACTATGTGTTCCTGCATGTTCTAGTCTACAACTACCTAATGTTCCTGCATGTTCTAGTCTACAACTACTCTATGTTCCTGCATGTCATGGTCTACAACTACTATATGTTCCTGAATGTTTTAGTCTACAACTGCTATATGTTCCTGCATGACCTAGTCTACAACTGATATATGTTTCTGCATGTCCTAGTCTACAACTACTCTATGTTCCTGCATGTTCTAGTCTACAACTACTCTATGTTCCTGCATGTCATGGTCTACAACTACTCTATGTTCCTGTATGTCCTAATTCACTACGCTATGTTCCCACAACTACTATATGTTCCTGCATGGCCTAGTCTACAACTACTATATGTTCCTGCATGGTCTTCAGCTGTTCACCCATAGACTATACTAGTCGTCAAACTGTCCTTGTGCTACTGCCACTGATAGAGAAGTGTCCTCGGCAAGTTGTGATTGGTTGTTTTGGAGTACAGACATACCTAAACTTTAGCTTTAAAGGGGTAAACAAGGAAAGTATATGATCATCTGTTGACCAATATGCAGGTGCCGCGCGGGGGGGGGGGGGGGGGGGAGTCACAGCATTGGAATTCCCTTCCCCTATTATACACTGTTGCCAAACGGCTACACAAGACGGTTCTCTTTGGAAGTTGTAGATGCACACCTTTGTACAGATATTGGTGTTCAACAGTAAACTTTAAATGTACATATTGTGAAAAGAAATCCCAAAAATTTAGCTACATTTATATTTTTCTTATAAAAAAAAAAGAGAAAAACGTATTACCATGATTACTTCAAAGCAATCATTGCTGCCACTCAATCAGATTAATCAAAATGGCATTGATACATTGCAAATGAGAACTGCTTGAGAAGAGTGTGACAATGGGGATAATTGTACGCAGCAAATTCGTTACCGGTTTCCATTCAAACAAAAAGTCTTGTGTGAAGATTGCACCGTAGTCTTAAACTGTCGTGTGAAAGAAAGGCCAGATATTGGCATTTGTAAATGTTAGAGGCTTGGGATCTCAGAATCTGGAACTTCACATAAACAATTTGTGAAGAAGGAAACTTCCCGTAACTCAGAAATACTTGGTTAAAGTGCACCATCACCCCCTCCCCCGTGGACTTTCACCCCAAGAATATGTTATTTGCACTTGTCTCCAGCCTCCTCCTACATATACACACTGTATTGTCAAAAGTATTGGGACGCCTGCCTTTACACGCACATGAACTTTAATGGCCTCCCAGTCTTAGTCCGTAGGGTTCGATATTGAGTTGGCCCCACCCTTTGCAGCTACAACAGCTTCAACTCTTCTGGGAAGGCCGTCCACAAGGTTTAGGAGTGTGTCTATGGGAATGTTTGACCATTCTTCCAGAAGCGCATTTGTGAGGTCAGGCACTGATGTTGGATGAGAAGGCCTGGCTCACAGTCTCCGCTCTAATTCATCCCAAAGGTGTTCTATCGGGTTGAGGTCAGGACTCTGTGGAGGCCAGTCAAGTTCCAAACTCACTCATCCATGTCTTTATGCACCGCACTGGTGCGCAGTCATGTTGGAACAGGAAGAGGCCATCCCCAAACTGTTCCCACAAAGTTGGAACTATGAAATTGTCCAAAATGTCTTGGTACGCTGATGCCCTAAGAGTTCCCTTCACTGGAACTAAGGGGCCAAGCCCAACCCCTGAAGAACAACCCGACACCATAATCCCCCCTCCACCAAATGATTTGGACCAGTGCACAAACAAGATCCATATAGACATGGATGAGTGAGTTTTGGGTGAAGGACTTTAACTGGCCTGCACAGAGTCCTGACCTCAACCCGATGGAACACCTTTGGGATGAATTAGAGTGGAGACTGCGAGCCAGGCCTTCTCATCCAACACCAGTGCCTGGCCTCACAAATGCTCTTCTGGAAGAATGGTCAAACATTCCCATAGACACACTCCTAAACCTTGTGGACAGCCTTTCCAGAAGAGTTGAAGATGTTATAGCTGCAAAGGGCGGGCCAACTCAATATTGAACCCTACGGACTAATGCCCCGTACACACGGTCGGATTTTCCAATGGAGAATGTGTGATAGCACCTTGTTGTCGGAAATTCCGACCGTGTGTGGGCTCCATCACACATTTTCCATCGGATTTTCCGACACACAAAGTTGGAGAGCAGGCTATAAAATTTTCCGACAACAAAATCCGTTGTCGGAAATTCCGATCGTGTGTACACAAATCCGACGCACAAAGTGCCACGCATGCTCAGAATAAATAAAGAGATGAAAGCTATTGGCTACTGCCCCGTTTATAGTCCCGACGTACGTGTTTTACGTCACCGCGTTCAGAACGATCGGATTTTCCGACAACTTTGTGTGACCGTGTGTATGCAAGACAAGTTTGAGCCAACATCCGTCAGAAAAAATCCTAGGATTTTGTTGTCGGAATGTCCGATCAATGTCCGACCGTGTGTACGGGGCATAAGACTGGGATGCCATTAAAGTTCATGTGCTTGTAAAGGCAGGTGTCCCAATACTTTTGGTAACATAGTGTATATATATATACTGTATATGTGTGTATATATATATATATATATATATATATATATATATATATATATTCATATATATATATCTATAGATATAGATATCTATGTAGATAGATAGATAGATAGATAGATAGATAGATAGATAGATAGATAGATAGATAGATAGATAGATAGATAGATAGATAGATAGATAGATAGATAGATAGATAGATAGATAGATAGATAGATAGATAGATAGATAAAGATAGATAGATATCCATATATATATCTATATATATATATTTTTTTTTTTATTCATACTTTCACAAATTTTTTTAGCATTTCATTATAATTTTATCAACAAATGGAATGAACATGTCTTTCCAGCGGATTACGCGCGGCACTCAACCTTTCCAGGGTTTATAGCTGTTTTATTCTCTATGAAAATAGCTTGCCAAGACTTTTCCGTTTCTTCTGTGACTGTAGAGAGATTTACACCTTGAGACTATCTATCCCAAATGCCATGTTTAGCTAAATGTCAGACGCGTAAATTCTACCTGCTCCCTTCCCGTTCTGTTTTGATTTAAAAAAAAAGTTCCTTAATGGCACATCTCCAGCAACGAACGGACGCCGGATCTTCCCTCCTGCCCCACCTCGGCCACCGCAAGCCGACTAGCCTACGTCATACACAACGCAGCCTCTTATTTATTTCTTCAGAGTCTTTATACCATGTCGTTTTCTTTTTTTTTTGGTGTCATTTATATCAGTTAGGTCCCATTTACATCTATGCGTTTCGGCAACATGTGCGCTACCACCACGTATGACAAGGCGCGTTACATGCATTGCTGCGTAGCGGTACCATACATTTTGAATAGCAGCCAAAGGCACCAAGGCAACGCATCTATATTTCAGCTTGACACAAGTGCATTGCATTTAAAAAAAAAAAAGAGTATATATCTGATTTTTGGTATGCTAGGGTGCGTTGGCAGACCATTGGCTTTAACCACTTGCCAACCAGTGACGTACCGGTACATCGTTGGGTTGGACGGGTGATATCTCGGTCATCGCTGTTGCAGCACTGATTGAGATTTAGTTTTTTGGGCCGGTGATTCCATTCACTGTAAAAGTAATCCTAGTGGCTAAGAAGACATTGCATTGCTTTTACAGGTGGCGGAAGCCCCCCCCCCCCCCCGCTACCGCCACTGCCGCCACTGCCTTTACAGGGCTCTCCCGAACGATCAGGTAGCCCGGTAAACATGGTTCCCAAAGGAAAGTAAGGAGAGATCAATAATGCCGCACATCCAAAGAATCCTATGATAGTGGGAGTGGCAACCTCAGCCTGGTCTCCCGCCAGGCCACACCCCCAATGGGTTTCGCTCCGCCCCCCCCTGAGCTTGGTTATAGCTCCCAACTGTCCCTGATTTCGAGGGAGTGTCCCTAATTTAGAGGGACTGTCCCTGATTTCGAGGGAGTGTCCCTGATTTCGAGCGAGAGTCCCTAATTTCGAGGGAGTGTCCCTAATTTCAAGGGACTGTCCCTGAATTCCAGTGAAGGGAACTCTTAAGACGTCAGCATATCAAGACATTTTGGACAATTTCATACTCCCAACTTTGTGGGAACGGTTTTGGGGACGGCCCCTTCCTGTTCCAACATGACTGCGCACCAGTGCACAAAGCAAGGTCCATAAAGACATGGAGGACCGAGTTTGGGGTGGGAGAACTTGACTGGCCTGAAACAAAGTCCTGACCTCAACCCGGTAGAACACCTTTGGGATGAATTAGAGCGGAGACTGAAAGCCAGGCCTTCTCGTCCAACATCAGTGCCTGACCTCACAAATGCACTTCTGGAAGAATGGTCAAACATCCCCATAGACACACTCCTAAACCTTGTGGACGGCCTTCCCAGAAGAGTTGAAGCTGTTATAGCTGCAAAGGGTGGGGCCAACTCAATATTGAACCCTACGGACTAAGACTGGGATGTTATTAAAGTTCATGTGCAGGTAAGCGCAGGTGTCCCAATACTTTTGGTAATATAGTGTATTATAAACTAATATGAAGAAGGAGAAAAGGGATTTTCCTAAACGTATATTCCCCCAGAACAGGAGCTTAACGCTCTAAGACATTTATTCTAATTATTGCAAAAGCAATAAAGTCAATTACGTTGTGACACAACAATTAAAATCTCAGGGAAAGTGCTACATGGTTGAGCGTCTCGACATTATTGCGGCTGAAATATATCACTCCACTACGGCAGAATGAGGCTGTCACTCAGGAGGAATGATTGTCGTGTCGCAAGAAATGTATTATGTTAGCGGAGGAATGAAGGCACTCATATAAAACACAGGGATCCGCGTACGGCAATATACTCATGATGACCTATCGGCAAATAAAATATTTTAACCCAGTAAGCCTATACATAGAAGTGGCAGTTGGTCTGAAAGGAGGCCCAGAAAATCTACGTAAACTGTTCCTACATCACTCTATTTAAGCGGATCCCACCCAGGCCAATTCTGACATTTCTCTGCTACATATAAAAATCAGTATTTTTTTTTTTTCTTGCTAGAAAATTACTCAGGACACCCCAACATTATAGATATATTTTTTTAGAAGAGACCCTAGAGAATAAAAAGACGGTCGTTGCAATTTTTTTATGTCACAGGGTATTTGCGCAGTGATTTTTTTAAACGCAATTTTAGGGGAAAAATACACTTTAACAAATTTTAATGCACAATATATAACCCAACTATTTGGTAAAATATAACAGATGCTGTTAAGCTGTGTAAATACGCTATATTACCAAAAGTATTGGGACGCCTGCCTTTACACACACAGGAACTTTAATGGCATCCCAGTCTTAGTCCGTAGGGTTCAATATTGAGTCGGCCCACCCTTTGCAGCTATAACAGCTTCAACTCTTCTGGGAAGGCTGTCCACAAGGTTTAGGAGCGTGTCTATGGGAATGTTTGACCATTCTTCCAGAAGTGTATTTGTGAGGTCAGGCACTGATTTTCAATGGCGTCCCTAGGGGGGGGGGGGGGCAGAGAGGGCCCTGACCCCCCAACATTATGCTGTGCCCCACCATATGCCCCCCCAATTTAACATTTTTTTTCTTTTTTTTTACAAAAAGGAAATGTCTTTTTGTTTGCATTCGTAGCGGATGCGCAACATCTTACTCGGGCAGCCGCTGGAGTAACACAGTCTATATTGAAAGGGGGAGCGTTCCCCAGTCAGCTCCTGCGGGTGATTCCTCCCTCCTCCCTCTGCTCGCTGACACTGCATAATGCGAGTGCTCACACAACCACGGCCGCCCGATCTGCTCCTTCCCCTGCATCCTCATTGGAAGGGAGAAGAGCGAGTTGCAGGAAGGACTCCACCAGGACTCTCAGTTACTGAAAAACCAGACTGATTTCTCCCGTCCTTAGGACAGGAGAACCAGCCTGTAAATTCCAAGAGATGCCAGACCAGCGCTGTCAATAGCAGGGGCAGGACAGCAAGAGGAGGCTGGGGAACCCCACAGTGGCAGAACACCAGGGCCTGGTGGCAAGACAACCTTTGAAACCCTGATAGTTCTCCCACTGCTTTGGACCCTTATATTTTTGGACCCTTACTCTTATAGTTGAAGCTGTTATAGCTGCAAAGGGTGGGCCAACTCAATATTGAAACCTACGGACATAGACTGGGATGTTATTAAAGGTCATGTGTGTGTAAAGGCATGTGTCCCAATACTTTTGGTAATATAGTGTATATATTAATAATAATAATAATAATTTATATATACACATACATACATATACAGTGCTCAGCATAAATGAGTACACCTCAACGGATTTGTCAGAAAACCTTTACTTTCCTTTCAGAATTAACATTTTCTATGGGACACAATACTACAAAATTCTCCCACAAATTCGGGCCATTGATTGCAACCAAGATTTGTTAATTTGCGCACATACAAAAAAAAAGTATTTTTCCTAACAAATTCATTTAAGACCTTGTTGGAAAAATGAATACACCCAGATGAAAGTCTTAGGAGCAAAGCTAAATTTTAGACAACAAAATTCTAAATCTGGTGGTCTCAGCGGGGAGCATCGATAGTTTCAAGAAACTATTGGATAAGCACCTGAACAACCGCAACATACAGGGATATACAATGTAATACTGACATATAATCACACACATAGGTTGGACTTGATGGAGTTGTGTCTTTTTTCGACCTCACCTACTACCCTGTTTCCCCGAAAATAAGACCTAGCGTGATTGTCGGTGATGGCTGCAATATAAGCCCTGCCCCCCAAATAAACCCTAGTTAAAGTCCTTGTAAGTCTTATTTTCAGGGTAGGGCTTATTTTCGGGAAAACAGGGTAGGGCTTATTTGGGGGGTAGGGCTTATATTGCAGCCATCACTGACAATCACGCTAGGTCTTATTTTCGGGGAAACAGGGTATGTAACTATGTAACATGAATTCAACTACAGGTGAGTCATATCTTCATTAAACAGGTGTCCAGCGGACAGTTGATTATAAAAGGGCCTTACTTAGCAAAGAAAACCCATTTCATGCTGTCAGCAATGGCACCACATGGAAGGGAAACGTCACAAGGCCCGAGAAAGAAAATACTTTCTTTGCACAAGAAAAGTGAAGGCTACAAGAAGATCAGCAAAGCTTTTCTTATCAGTCAGAATGCTGTAGCAAAAGTAATACAAAAATGCAACAAAGATGGAACTGCAACCATCGCACAGAGACGTCCAGGACATCCATGGAGAGTTAACACCTCGACAGGAGCATCTTCTGATGAGAAGGGTTGAAGAAAATCGCCGTGCAAGTCCACTGCAGTTAGCTAAAGGAGAAGAAAGCCAAACTAGGGGTGATTGTTTCCCGTGACACAATACGGCCTACTGCAGAGGAAAAGCATGCATGGGTGTCCTCCACGAAGAAAGCCTCTCCTGAAGCCCATGCACAAAAAAGCCCTCCTAGAATTTGCCAGGGCCCATGCTGAAAAAGAAGAAGTCTACTGGGACCCTGTACTCTGGAGTGATGAGACTAAGATAAATGTTTTATGGAACTGATGGCTTTAAAACTGTATTGGGAGGAGTAGGAAGAGTACAAAGAAAAATGCATGGTGCCTACAGTGAAACATGGTGGTGGTGGTGTCCTTCAGTGGGGATGCATGCGTGTTGCTGGTGTCGGAGAGCTGCATTTCACTGATGGTATCATTAATTCACAGTCATACTGCTTTATATTGAAAGAGAAGATGCTACCATCACTCCGTGCCCTTGGTCGTTGTGCACTTTTCCAACATGGAAATGATCCAAAACACACATCTAAGGCCACTTTTGCATTTCTGAAGAATGACAAAGTGAAGTGATTCAGTGGCCAAGTATGTCTCCTGATCTGAACCCAATCCGGGAACACCTATGGGGAATTCTGAAGAGACAAGTTGAGCATCACACTCCATCCAGTATCCAGGCTCTAAAGGAGGTCGTTCTTGAAGAATGGAACAAAGATAGATGTTGCAATATGTAGCCAACGTGTTCATTCCATGCCTAGAAGACTTGGTGCTGTCCTTAAAAATCATGGAGGTCATCCAAAATACTAGATAGAATAGTTTTTGTTGTGGGGTGTATTCATTTTTGCATTAACTAATTAGAGTAAAACCGAAGATTGTGTAATCTAAGTTATAATATTAACCTTCCTTTCATGTAATGAGCTAAACAATTGTTCTATAAAACTCAGTTTTGTAAAAATTTTGGAAATTGTTCTTGTGTTCATTGAGATATTGATTAAAATGTTACTCTTCAAAAGCAGTGTACTAATTTTTGCTGAGCACTGTATATATATATATATATATATATATATATATATATATATATATATATATATATATATATATATATATATAATATATAGATAGATAGATAGATAGATAGATAGATAGATAGATAGATAGATAGATAGATAGATAGATAGATAGATAGATAGATAGATAGATAGATAGATAGATAGATAGATAGATAGATAGATAGATAGAGTGGGGATGGAAATTGTTGACATTTTTGCAGATTTATTAAAAAAGAAAAACTGAAATATCACATGGTCCGAAGTATTCAGACCCTTTGCTCAGTATTTAGTAGAAGCCCCTTTTGATGAGTCTTTTTGGGAAAGATGCAACAAGTTTTTCACACCTGGATTTGGGGATCCTCTGCCATTCCTCCTTGCAGATCCTCTCCAGTTCTGTCAGGTTGGATGGAAAATGTTGGTGGACAGCCATTCTTAGGTCTCTCCAGAGATGCTCAATTGGATTTAAGGCAGGGCTCTGGCTGGGCCATTCAAGAACAGTCACAGAGTTGTTGTGAAGCCACTCCTTCGTTATTTTAGCTGTGTGCTTAGGGTCATTGTCTTGTTGGAAGGTAAACCTTCGGCCCAGTCTGAGGTCCTGAGCCCTCTGGAGAAGGTTTTCATCCAGGATATCCCTGTACTTGGCCACATTCATCTTTCCCTCGATTGCAACCAGTTGTCCTGTCCCTGCAGCTGAAAAACACCCCCACAGCATGATGCTGCCACCACCATGATTCACTGTTGGGACTGTATTGGACAGGTGATGAGCAGTGCCTGGTTTTCTCCACACATACTGCTTAGAATAAATGCCAAAAAGTTCTATCTTGGTCTCATCAGACCAAAGAATCTTATTTCTCACCATCTTGGAGTCCTTCAGGTGTTTTTTAGCAAACTCCCAGCTTTCATGTGTCTTGCACTGAGGAGAGGCTTCCGTCGGACCACTCTGCCATAAAGTCCCGACTGGTGGAGGGCAGCAGTGATGGTTGACTTTCTACAACTTTCTCCCATCTCCCGACTGCATCTCTGGAGCTCAGCCACAGTGATCTTTGGGTTCTTCTTTACCTCTCTCACCAAGGCTCTTCTCCCCCGATAGCTCACTTTGGCCAGATGGCCAGCTCTAGGAAGGGTTCTGGTCATCCCAAATGTCTTCCATTTAAGGATCATGGAGGCCACTGTGCTCTTAGGAACTTCAAGTGCAGCAGAAATTTTTTTGTAACCTTGGCCAGCAATTCTGTCTCTGAGCTCTTCAGGCAGTTCCTTTGACCTCATGATTCTCATTTGCTCTGACATGCACTGTGAGCTGTAAGGTCTTATATAGACAGGTGTGTGGCTTTCCTAATCAAGTCCAATTAGTATAATCAAACACAGCTGGACTCAAATGAAGGTGTAGAACCATCTCAAGGATGATCAGAAGAAATGGACAGCACCTGAGTTAAATATATGAGTGTCACAGCAAAGGGTCTGAATACTTAGGACCATGTGATATTTCAGTTTTTCTTTTTTAATAAATCTGCAAAAATGTCAACAATTCTGTGTTTTTCTGTCAATATGGGGTGCTGTGTGTACAATATGAGGTGCTGTGTGTACATTAATGAGGGAAAAAAATGAACTTAAATGATTTTAACAAATGGCTGCAATAAAACAAAGAGTGAAAAATGTAAGGGGGTCTAAATAGTTTCCGTCCCCACTGTATAATATATATACACACAGTATCTCACAAAAGTAAGTACACCCCTCACATTTTTGTAAATCTTTTCTTCTATCTTTTCATGTGACAACACTGAAGAAACGACACTTTGCTACAATGAAAAGTAGTGAGTGTACAGCTTGTATAACAGTGTAAATTTGCTGTCCCCTCAAAATAACTCAACAAACAGCCATTAATGTCTAAACAGCTGGCAACAAAAGTGAGTACACCCCTAAGTGAAAATGTCCAAACTGGGTCCAATTAGCCATTTTCCCTCCCCGGTGTCATGTGACTCGTTAGTGTTACAAGGTCTCAGGTGTGAATGGGGAGCAGGTGTGTTACATTTGGTGTTATCGCTCTCACTCTTTCATACTGGTCACTGGAGCTTCAACATAGTGCCTCATGGCAAAGAACTCTCTGAGGATCTGAAAAAAGAATTGTTGCTCTACATAAAGATGGCCTAGGCTATAAGAAGATTGCCAAGACCTGAAACTGAGCTGAAACTCGGTGGCCATACAGTGGTTTAATGGGACAGATTCCACTCAGAACAGGCCTCGCCATGGTGCACCAAAGAAGTTGAGTGCATATGCTCAGTGTCATATCCAGAGGTTGTCTTTGGAAAATAGATGTATGCGGCTAGCATTGCTGCAGAGGTTGTAGGGGTGGGGGGGTCAGCCTGTCAGTACTCAGACCATACGCCGCACACTGCATCAAATTGGTCTGCAAGGCTGTCTTCCCAGAAGTAAGCCTCTTCTAAAGATGATGCACAAAGAAAGCCCTCAAACAGTTTGCTGAAGACAAGCAGACTAAGGACATGGATTACTGGAACCACATCCTGTGGTCTGATGAGACCAAGATAAACTTATTTGGTTCAGATGTTGTCAAGCGTGTGTGGCAGCAACCAGGTGAGGAGTACAAAGACAAGTGTGTCTTGCCTACAGTCAAGCATGGTGGTGGGAGTGTCATGGTCTGGGGCTGCATGAGTGCTGCCGGCACTGGGGAGCTACAGTTCATTGAGGGAACCATGAATGCCAACATGTACTGTGACATACTGAAGCAGAGCATGATCCCCTCCCTTCAGAGACTGGGCTGCAGGGCAGTATTTCAACATAACGACCCCAAACACACCTCCAAGATGACCACTGCCTTGCTAAAGAAGCTGAGGGTAAAGGTGATGGACTGGCCAAGCATGTCTCCAGACCTAAACCCTTTTGAGCATCTGTGGGACATCCTCAAACGGAAGGTGGAGGAGCGCAAGGTCTCTATCATCCAGCAGCTCTGTGATGTCATCATGGAGGAGTGGAAGAGGACTCCAGTGACAACCTGTGAAGCTCTGTTGACCTCCATGCCCAAGGGGGTTAAGGCAGTGCTGGAAAATAATGGTGGCCACAGAAAATATTGACACTTTGATCCCAATTTGGCCTTTTTCACTTAGGGGTGTCCTCACTTTTGTTGCCAGCTGTTTAGACATTAATGGCTGTGTGTTGAGTTATTTTGAGGGGACAGCAAATTTACACTGTTATACAAGCTGTACACTCACTACTTTACATTGTAGCAAAGTGTCATTTCTTCAGTGTTGTCACATGAAAAGATAGAAGAAAATATTTACAAAAATGTGAGGGGTGTACTCACTTTTGTCAGATACTGTGTATATATATATATATATATATATATATATATATATATATATATATAAGCTAGGGAGATCTCAGTGAGTCTCATTGCAGTGTCCTGGTATTGCTGGGGATCCGAGATCTCATAAGAAGACATTTCTGCACAGAGCTAGAATATATTTTCATTAGATTTGGGATTTTGACCTCTTCTGTAAGGACAAGGGGGTGTAGGGGTGTAAGGAAAGTACATTTTACTTTTTCTTTTAATATTCACAGTATTCTTTTAATAATGTAATTATTTTAATACATTTTAATGTCACTTTCATGGACAGTCTGCTTGAAGTTAGACAAGCCTTCAAGTTGAGTCTGTACGCTTCAAAATCTGGCAGACGTGATATAAAAATAGACCTAAAAGAAACATATTGTGATGATAAAAATCATTTAAAAAACATTTTTTTTTTTTTTAATTCTCCCTGAGCACAATGCACGAGAATCAGATTAATTCCTAGGATCAATCTTTATAATTTACTTTTTTATAAACCAGGAATAATTGTGTAAGAAAGGCCTCCAATCCATTTTTTAATCGTAACGCCTGTATAACCAGTAATAACTCCTACATTTATCTCTCAGAATTAAACATGTTATCGATAATTATTGGCAATTTATCCTCGGCCGGCTACTAGCTCTCATTTAAATGTACAACAATAAAAAGGATAATGGAATATTATTATTGTTGTTGGCGGTGGAGGAAACACGCCAATAAAGATCCGAGAAGCCTCATCCAAGTGTTTAATAAACGTCTATATAAGGTCACCTTTGTATAATTTAATTTCACTCATTTCTTTTTTGGTCTGCATCTCTCTTAAGTGGCAGACAATTAGTATTCAAAGTCATGAGTTCCTCGCTATGCAAGAGTACCATTGTTTGTAAAACTGTCATAGAGCCGGGCTGAAAGAGGAGCTTCTAATTTCAATATGCTCACTTAAACGGTGCATTAGAAAGAGAAATACATCAGGGTAATACAAAGTCAAATATTTTTTTTTTTTTTTTTTTTTTTATTCACAGTTAACCAGGATTATGTTGACTATCCCGAGCCTCTTTCTGAGATTTGTTGTTTACAAGTTAAAAACAGTTTTTGTTTTTTTTTTGCTAGAAAATTACTTAGAACCCCCAAACATTATACATTTGATTTTTTTTCTAACAACCCTAGAGAATAAAATGGCGGTCGTTGCAATACTTTCTGTCACACCGTATTTGCGCAGCTGTCTTACAAGCATACTTTTTTTTTGGAAAAAATACACTTTTTTGAAATATAAAATAACACAACAGTAAAGTTAGCCCAATTTTTTTTTTTATATTGTGAAAGATAATGTTACGCCGAGTAAATTGATACCCAACATGTCACGCTTCAAAATTGTGCCCGCTCGTGGAATGGCGATAAACCTTTCCTCTTAAGAAATATCCATAGGTGACGTTTAAAAAAATTCTACAGGTTGCATGTTCTGAGTTACAGAGGAGGTCTAGGGCTAGAATTATTGCTCTCGCTGTAACGATCAAGTGTGGTTTGAACACCGTTTTCATATGCGGGCGCTACTCACGTATGCGTTCACTTCTGTACACATGCTCGTCGAGATGGGGCGCATTAAAAAAAAAAAATTGTTATTTATTTTACCTTTTATTTTTTATTTTTACAATGTTCTTTAAAAAAAAATGTGTCACTTTTATTCCTATTGCAAGGAATGTAAACATCCCTTGTAAAAAGCATGACAGGACCTCTTAAATATGAGATCTGGGGTCAAAAAGACCTCAGATCTCGTATTTACACTAAAATGCAATTAAAAAATAAATTGTCATTTAAAAAAATACAAAAAAAAAAAAAATGGCCCTTTAAGAGCTATGGGCGGAAGTGACATTTTGACGTCGCTTCCTCCCTGCAATGATATGGAGACAGGTGGGGGCCATCTTACCCTCACTCGTCTCTATGTCACACAAGGAGAAACACCCGATCCCATCTGCCGCTGCCGACGGCTCAGGTAAGTGGCGGAGGGCACCAGAGCGCGGTGGGAGGGGGCCGTCTCCCGCCGCGGATAAAAGTGACCTCGCGGCGGATCTGCCGCAGAGACCACTTTTATCTAGAAGCGGACCGCCCGCTGAAGAAGAGGATACCGGGGTTATGGCAGCTATCTGCTGCCGTAACAACGTTACTCCTCTTCAAAGTACCGGCGTATAACGACGGTGGGTGGTCCGGAAGTGGTTAATAGGGATGAGGCTGGAGTTCGTCGCTACCACAGGTTCAAGGCAAATCTTCAGGATTTGAAAAGTTTTCAAACTATTGGCCAAAAAAGTTTGCAGGTTTGGCACCAGAAAAAAAGCAACTAAAAAAAAAAAAGTAGTGCATAGCCCTTTTTTCCTGGTCACAAGAGCCAATCATTTGAAGAAATGGATAATCCAACTCTTTTTCTTTTAACCCTTTCCCTGCCAAAGCTGTTTTTGCACAAACATTAAAAAAAAATAATAATTTTAGGCCTGAAGATTACATAACACCCCCAAATATTACATTGTCAGAATTCGACCACAGGACAGTAGCAAGATCAGGATCAATGGCAAACAGAATCTGGTAGCAGAAAACACTGGAGTGAGAAGCACTTAGTTGGGTGAGGACATAAATACCCTCCCAGCAGCCAGCATCAGGTGCAAACTGGTTACTGAGGTCTGCTGGCTGCTAGGAGACACCCGCTGGTGAACTTTGGAGTTACAACCCTCCACCCAGAGAACCACAGTGCCACCAGTAGGTGACCCAGGTCCTGACAAACTTATTTTCAAAAGCAGACACCCTGGAGGACAAATAATGGAAGTTCCAGTTTTTTTATGTCACCTGACATTAGCTCAAAGGTTTATGAAACACAAAATTTCAGTAAAAAATACACTAAAGTTTATTTTAGGGCAGATAAATGCAACATATAGCCAAATTTTTTGCTAAAATATATAAGATGAGGTTCCTCGAATTAAATAGATCCCCAGCATGCCAATCCTCGAAAGAGGCTTTAAAAGCCCCTACAGATAGTTTAGAGCTAACCAGAAATGTTTTTTTTTGTTTGTTTTTTAGAGTAAGGTAGAGTTAAAGCCTCTGTTGTATTTTTTGGTTTGCCCTCTATCGGCAGTCGGGAGATTTCCCTTCACTTCCTGTCCCATAGCCAAAACAGGAAGTGGAAGAAAAATCCTCCCAAGTGAGGGAATCCCTGGTTGTCACCAGAACTAGTGTCCCCATTGGAAAATTTACCCCCTGTTACTGGAGAAAGCCCAAAATGTTGGATTTTCATTCTCTTTCATGCTTGGTAATAAGGGTACACGGGAAAAACAGAGCGGGTAATTCTCCCTAATGGGGGCTCAGACAGCAAAAAAGACCTGACAGGCGTTCTAATCCCTCTCAGCTATATTAAAAACTCCCAAAAGAAGTTTTGATTTTAGTTATGTTTTAGGAATTTTAATCATCGAGCACAAATCATGGAACCATTCATGAACCGAACTCAGGCAGATACTCAACCCTACCAATCAACCCACCGCACATGGATGAAGGGAAAGCGGCAACAATGACCAGCAGGAATAAGCCAATTGTATCATCTAAAGCAGCAGATTGGTTGGACTGAAAAAAAAAAATGAAAAGAGAACCTATGGGACCCAACGTAGATCAAAATTCGATTTCTAAAATCTCTTAGAAGATGTAACGTTTTCAAAGGCCATTTTTTTTAAAAATCCGCAACTTACATTGAAATCATACCTGGTCATTTTGTTATAAAAGGCCTTGCTTAGGAACTTCTTGTTATGGGGGAGGGGCATTCAGTGGCGTATCATCCATGGGTGCAATGTGTGCAGGGCACACAGGCCCCAAGGGAGGGGTGGCCCACTGTGCCCTCATACTATACACAACATGGGGAGACACCAGTTCCCTGTCTTTCTTTTCTGGGCAAGGAAGTGGGCTGCACATAACAGTTAACCCCCTGCCTGCTGGAGGTGTATCCCAGGGAAGTCAAGCACCACAGCAGCCAGCAGCATCTATACTATGTAACCAGTGGGTGCTACTGAAGCTACCTACTGATCACTGATCTCTGTGTCACTTCCTACTGATATCTGAACTCTGCAACACTTCCTACTGATCACTGAACTTTGCATAACTTCCTACCGATCTCTAAACACTGCATCACTCCCTACAGATATCTGATTTCTACATCACTTCCTACTGATCCCTAAACTCTGCATCACTTCCTACTGATCTCTAAACTCTGCATCACTTCCTACTAATCCCTAAACTCTGCATCACTTCCTACTGATCTCTAAACTCTGCATCACTTCCTACTGATCTCTGACCTCTGCATCCCTTCCTACAGATCCCTGGGCCCTGAGTCACTTCCTACTGATCTCTGAAATCTGCATCACTTCCTACTGTACTTTGCATCACTTCCTACTGTACTCTGCATCACTTCCTACTGATCTCTAAACTCTGCATCACTTCCTACTGATCTCTAAACTCTGCATCACTTCCTACCGATCTCTAAATTCTGCATCACTTCCTACTGATCTCTAAACTCTGCATCACTTCCTACTGATCTCTGACCTCTGCATCACTTCCTACCGATCTTTAAATTCTGCATCACTTCCTACTGATCTCTAAACTCTGCATCACTTCCTACTGATCTCTGAAATCTGCATCACTTCCTACTGTACTCTGCTTCACTTCCTACTGATCTCTGAAATCTGCATCACTTCCTACTGTACTCTGCATCACTTCCTACTGATCTCTGAAACCTGCATCACTTCCTACTGTACTCTGCATCACTTCCTACTGATCTCTGACCTCTGCATCACTCCCTACTGATCTCTGAGCTCTGCATCACTTCCTACAGATATCTGATTTCTATATCACTTCCTACTGATCTCTGAACTCTGCATCACTTCCTTCTGATCTCTGAACTCTGCATCCCTTCCTACTTATCACTGAGCTCTCAGTCACTTCCTACTGATCTCTAAACTCTGCATCACTTCCTACTTATCACTGAGCTCTCAGTCACTTCCTACTGATCTCTAAACTCTGCATCACTTCCTACTTATCACTGAGCTCTCAGTCACTTCCTACTGATCTCTAAACTCTGCATCAGTTCCTACTGATCACTGAGCTCTGAGTCATTTCCTACTGATCTCTGAAATCTGCATCACTTCCTACTAAACTCTGCATCACTTCCTACTGTACTCTGCATCACTTCCTACTGATCTCTGACCTCTGCATCACTTCCTACTGATCTCTGACCTCTGCATCACTCCCTACTGATCTCTGAGCTCTCCGTCACTTCCTACTGATATCTGATTTCTAATTCACTTCCTACTGATCTCTGAGCTCTGCATCACTTCCCACTGATCTCTGAGCCCTGCATCACTTCCTACAGATATCTGATTTCTATATCACTTCCTACTGATCTCTGAGCTCTGCATCACTTCCTACTGTACTCTGCATCACTTCCTACTGATCTCTGACCTCTGCATCACTTCCTACTGATCTCTGACCTCTGCATCACTCCCTACTGATCTCTGAGCTCTCCGTCACTTCCTACTGATATCTGATTTCTATATCACTTCCTACTGATCTCTGAGCCCTGCATCACTTCCTACAGATATCTGATTTATATATCACTTCCTACTGATCTCTGAGCTCTGCATCACTTCCTACTGATCTCTAAACTCTTCATCACTTCCTACTGATCTCTGAAATCTGCATCGCTTCCTACTGTACTCTGCATCACTTCCTACTGATCTCTGAGCTCTGCGTCACTTCCTACAGATATATCTGATTTTTATATCACTTCCTACTGATCTCTGACCTCTGCATCACTCCCTATTGATCTCTGACCTCTGCATCACTCCCTACTGATCTCTGACCTCTGCATCACTTCCTACTGATCCCTGATTCCCCTTTAGTCATGGCCAAAATTCAGTGTAATAAAAACCATACCCATTTTTTTCTTTTTCTTGCTCAAGATGGCCCAACCTATGATTCTGCACACAGGCCCACTGCCCCCCCCCCCCCCCCGGTGACAATGTTCTGTTTCCTTCCCACAATTGTCCTCCTGTGTTGTCAATCCATCACATGGGCTTCCAATGGAGACCACAAGTGTCCATTACAAAGTGCATTAAGCAGGCATGGTCCACTGTTGTCACCATCAGGGAATTTGTCCTAAGAAAAAATGCCATGCAGGGAATGTTTTTAAAAGGTTATAAAAGTTTCTTATTGACAGTATGTAAAGAAACTTTTTAGGAGAACATGTGACATCTGGGTCAAAGTATGAACACCATTATGCAACCTTATAACTGTGCAGGATTGCTTATTAAAGGTTTTTCTTTTTTTTGGCCCTTTTGAACTTTACTTTGCCTTAATTGCTTATTTTCTTTATGACCGGCCAATTGTCCGAACTCATGCTGATAAATTCCCTCTGAAATCCTGAGTATGCTCAGCATGGGGTTCTGTCATTTGGTATTTTTATGCACATTCAGGAGCTTCATAGTTATCCTCAAAGAACGGCAAAAAAAAAAAGAAAAAATATAAAACCAAAAATACTTTTTTTAGCATGGCTATGCTAAAATTCAGGACCATATTCAATTTCTTTCTCAAGTCTTTTTTTTGTTTTCTTCAGTTTTCTTTGCAGGCGCTGGCATTATACCATTTATCCTTTCCTCTGTAATGTCCTCCGATCCTGTGACCGCCGCTTTTTCTCCATGTTTGACACACATATTTTTTTTCCTGCTGAATTTCCCTGTGTAGTTTAATCTACCACCTCCAGAACTCGAAAATGTAATATATAAATGCTGGACAGAATCTACGTCAAGCACAATATGACTCCGGCAAGTGAAGTGCGCTCTCGGGTCTTAGAATGCAGACACACTCTAAGAGCCTATTGTGTGATTTTAAAGTGCACAACTCCAACACAGGGATCACAGGGCATGGGGACCGCAGGGCATGGAAACCGCAGGGCAGGCAGACCGCAGGACACGGGGATCGCAGGGCACAGAGACTGCAGGGCACGGAGACTGCAGGGCATGGGGATCGCAGGGCACGAGGATCACAGGGATCGCAGGGCACAGGGATCACAGGCCATGGAGACCGCAGGGGGTGGGGATCGCAGGGCATGGGGACCACAGGGCATAGGGATCGCAAGGCATGAGGATCACAGGGCACGGGGATCACAGGGCAGGGGGATCGCAGGGCATGGGGACCGCAGGGCACGAGGATCACAGGCCACAGAGACCGCAGGGCACGGGGATTGCAGGGCATGGGGACTGAAGGGCACAGGGTTCAGAGGGCACAGGGACCGCAGGGCACGGAGACCACAGGGCATGGGGATCGCAGGGCACGAGGATAACAGGGCACGGGGATCGCAGGGCAGGGGGATCGCAGGGCACAGGGACCACAGGGCACAGGGATCACAGGGCATGGAGATCACAGGGCACGGGGACAGCAAAGTGCAATCGTCATGGTATCCAAAAACATGCAAGGATTCCGTCCAACCCTATAAAATTGGCTAATTACTTCTTGGTGCAGAAAAAAATCTAAACCCTTTGCTAGTTATTTTTTGTTACCTAAGAAAGTGGAAAACAATAACCACATACTTATCTTCTCTTTATTAACCAATTGCTTACCGGGCACTTATACCCCCTTCCTGCCCAGGCCAGTTTTCAGCTTTCAGCGCTCGCACACTTTGAGTGACAATTGAGCGGTCATTCAACACTGTACCCATATGACATTTTTATTATTTTTTTCACACAAATAGAGTTTTCTTTTGATGATATTTAATCACCGCTGGGTTTTTTTTTTTTTTACTAAACAAACAAAAAAAAAGACAAAAAATTGTGAAAAAAAACGTTTTTCCTATTTTGTTATAAAATTTTGCAAACACAGAATTTTTCTCCTTAACTGATGGGCACTGATAGGTGGCACTGATGGGCACTGATGAGGCAGCACTGGTGGGCACTGATGAGGCTTCACTGATAATGGCACTGATGGGCACTGATAGGTGGCACTGATAGGCGGCACTGATGGGCCTGATAGGCGGCACTGATGGGCCTGATAGGCGGCACTCATGGGCACTGATAGGCGGCACTGATTGGCACTGATGAGGCAGCACTGGTGGGCACTGATGAGGCTTCACTGATAATGGCACTGATGGGCACTGATAGGTGGCACTGATAGGCGGTACTGATGGGCCTGATAGGCGGCACTCATGGGCACTGATAGGCAGCACTGATGGGCCTGATAGGCACTGGTAGGCGGCACTGATAGGCAACACTGATAAGTGACAATGATGATGAATCACTGATGGGCACTGATTTGCAGCACTGATGGGAACTGATAGGTGGCACTGGTTGGCACTACTTGGCAGAACTGATAGGCACAAATAGGTGACACTGATGAACACTGATAGATGGCACTGGTGGGCACTGATTAGCAGCACTGGAGGGCACTAATTAGCAGCAGTGAAGGGGACCAATGTACCGAACAGAAGCCGATCAACGGCTTTCTTCTTTTCTGATTATAGGCTTCTGTTTACTTTTGTAATAAGCTGTCATTGGCTGACAGCTGATCGCGTGGTAAAGGGCCAGCTATGATTGGCCCTTTACCCCAATCTGTGCTTAGCCGAGTCCCAAGGACTCCCAAGGACTCAGCGATCACAGAGCCTGCGGGCAGCACGAGAACACGAGGACGTCCATGTATACCCTCCCGGCAAAGAAAGAACGCGCTCTAGCCAACTTTCAGCTATAGCACGGGCAGCAAGTGGTTAAAGTGATTGTAAACGATCACCTTGTAAAACAACCCATTCGGTTTAAAATAGAAATGAAAGGCAAAACATTTTTGTATACAGCGCCTTGAAAAAGTATTCATTCCATTCACCTTGACATTTTTCACATTTTTCTCATGTTACAACCAAGAACGTAACGGTATTTTTTGGGATTTTATGTGATAGACCAACACAAAGTAGCACATAATTGTGAAGTGGAAGGAAAATGGTAAAAGGTTTTTTACAAATAAATATGTGAAAAGTGTGGGGGGTAAATTTGTATGGCGCCCCCCGGAGTCAATACTTTGTAGAACCTCCTTTCTCTGCAATTACAGCTGCAATCTTTTTGGGGATGTCTCTACCAGCTTTTCACATCTAGAGAGGGACATTTTTGTCCATTCTTCTTTGCAAAATATCTCAAGCTCTGTCAGATTGGATGGAGAGCGTCTGTGAACTGCAGTTTTCAAGTCTTCCTACAGATTCTCAATGTGATTTAGGTCTGGACTGTGACTGGGCCATTCTAACACATGAATATGCTTTGATCTAAACCATTCCATTGTAGCTCTGGCTGTATGTTTAGGGTCGTTGTCCTGCTGGAAGGTGAACCTCTGCCCCTCCGTGTACACACGGTCGGACTTTTGGGCTACAAAAGTCCAGACAGCCCGTCCGACAGACTTTCGACGGACTTTTGGCGGACTTGCGGCGGACTTTCTAATGAACGGACTTAACTACATACGATCACCCAAAATTCCCACGGATTCATACAGGATGACGTACACCGGACTAAAATAAGGAAGTTGATAGCCAGTAGCCAATAGCTGCCTTAGCGTGGGTTTTTGTCCGTCGGACTAGCATACAGACGGATTTCTGGGTCCGGCGGAGTTACGACGTAAAGATTTGAAGCATGTTCCAAATCTAAAGTCCGTCAGATTTGCGACTGGAAAAGTCAGCTGAAGGTCCGGTGAAGCCCACACACGATCGGATTGTCCGCCGGCTTTGGTCCGTCGGCGTCTGTCAGACCAGTCAGGTCGAAAAGTCCGACCGTGTGTACGCGGCATAACAGGTTTTCTTATAAGATTGCCCCGCATTTGGCTCCATCCATCTTCCTATCAACTCTGACCAGCTTCCCTGTCCCTGCTGAAGAAAAGCATCCCCACAACATGATGCTACCACCACCATGTTTCACAGTGGGGATGGTGTGTTCAGGATGATGTGCAGTGTTAGTTTTCCACCACACATAGCGTTTTGCTTTTAGGTCAAAAAGTTAAATTTTGGTCTCATCTGACCAGAGCACCTTCTTCCACATGTTTGCTGTGTCCTCCACATGGCTTCTCACAAACTGCAAACAGGACTTCTTATGACTTTCTTTCACCAATGTCTTTCTTCTTGCCACTCTTCCATAAAGGTCAGATTTGTGGAGAACACGACTAATAGTTGTCCTGTGGACAGATTCTCCCACCTGAGCTGTGGATCTCTGCAGCTCCTCCAGAGTTACCATGGACCTCTTGGCTCTTCTCTGATGAATGCTCTCCTTGCCCGGCCTGTCAGTTTAGGTGGACGGCCATGTCTTGGTAGGTTTGCAGTTTGGGATAGCTTGGGATATTTTTTTATAACCTAACCCTGCTTTAAACTTCTCCACAACTTTATCCCTGACCTGTCTGGTGTGTTCCTTGGCCTTCATGATGCTCTTTGTTCACTAAGGTTCTCTAACAAACCTCTGAGGGGTTCACAGAACAGCTGTATTTATACTGAGAATAAATTACACACAGGTGGACTCAATCAGGAGAGAGAGGGGGCATGGCCGAACCACAGCTCCATGTCTGAATGGATATACAGAGCTGCAACTCGGCTCAGGTGTCCCCATAGCAAGCTGCTTGCTTTTTAGGGCACCCAACAGGAGGGAGGGGCAAAGGATCTCTAGCCAGGGACCTGAGAAGAGGAGGATCGGGGTTGCCCTGTGCAAAACCATTGCACAGAGCAGGTAAGTATAACATGTTTGTTATTTTAGGAGAAAAAAAAAAAAAAAACAAGACTTTACAATCACTTTAAGGCTGTTCTTCTAGATTGTAAGCTCTAACGAGCAGGGCACTCTGATCCCTCCTGTATTGATTTGTATTGTAAGTGTAATGTCTGCCCTCATGTTGTAAAGCGCTGCGCAAACTGTTGGTGCTATATAAATCCTGTATAATAATAATAATAATAATAAGAATAATACTGTACCTTTAAGGGAATAATTTAGAAGCTCCATTCAAGGAGGCTTCAAACTTAGGAAGTCACCTAATGAGCTGATTCACTTTGTAACGTTGGGTTATAGAGGTTACTTATTGATGGTGAGAGCTTCTGCTTGAAAACAGATAATTTACTGAAGATGTCAGATTTGTTTAAGAAATGAAGTACGCTTGTAGAGGGTGTTGTCAATATCACTAGCGCACCGCCATGTCACCGCTGACGGCTGAGTGCTAACTACGCTGAGGAGCCAAATAAAATATATCAATTTCCATAAGGCACCGGTTCCCTGAGGGGTTCCAGTGGTGAAGGAGGAGTTAATTATTAGACGCGTTCCCTTCCTAAACTGGACTTGACGTAAATTTGATTAGGTGAATTCATTACAGATCGCTGAAGTACTGACTTAATATCTTGGCTTTAAACCTTCTTCATATCAGAGATGACTTGACAACTTTCATGAAGTAGTTAGGACTGTCAGCAGAAGGATACAAAACTCCCTAGCACCCAGTCTTATTAGCCATCCAAGTGGGACTCTAATATTTCGGGATATGGTCCATGCACGTTGGGGATAGTCCGTGATTTGGGGATGGTCTATGCATACTAAGGGGTGTAGGTTTGGAGCGATGATGTGGATTTGGATATGTTTCTACCACCCATTAATACTAGTTTTAATAGCCACCCAACCTCCGGAAGATTTACCCTCCTTCATAACAAGGCCAGTTTTTGCGATACAGTCTTTAACCACTTCCCTACCAGCCTATTGCGGAATGACTGAGGTGGCTCAGTTATCCTGACTGGGCATCATCGGGGGGGAACGGTGGTGCGGTGTGTAATGCTGACACACCGCATCTCCGATCGTGGTAAAGAGCCTATGATGTAGGCTCTTTACCACATGATCAGCTGTGACCAATCACAGCGGGAACCAGGAAGTTCCAGTAATTGGCTTTCTTCAGTTCGCGCTGACAAGACGCGAGCCAATCGGCGGCTCTCCTGACAAGAGGGTCTGCACTGATAATCAGTGCATTGATTATCAGTGCAGTCCCCATCAGAGGTGCCAATCAGACATGTCAATCAGTGCCTATCAGATGCCAATTGGTGCACCCTCAAAAGTGCCAATCAGTGCCCACCAGTAACACCTGCCAGTGTCCATCACAGATGCCAATCAGTGCCCATCAGTAATGACTGTCAGTGCCTCCTCATCAGTGCTGCCTATCAGTGCCATTTGTTAGTGCCCATCAGTGCCCATCAGTGCCGCCTATCAGTGCCCATCATTGCCGCCTATAATTGCCCATCAGGGCCACATATTAGTGCCCATCAGTGCCCATTAGTGCCGCCTATCAGTGCCCATCAGTGCAGCATATCAGTGCCACCTATCAGCACTCATCAATGCTGCATATCAGTGCCCATCAGTGCAGCCTCAACAGTGCCCGTCAGTGAAGGAGAAAACAAAATTTTATAACAGAAACAAAGAAAAAAATCTTTTTTCAAAAATTTCGGTCTTTTTTTAATTTGTTTAGCAAAAAATAAAAACCGCAGAGGTGATCAAATGCCACCAAAAGAAAGCTCTATTTGTGGGAAGAAAATGATAAAGTGTTACATGACCGCACAGTTGTCCTTCAAAGTGCGACAGCGCTGAAAGCTGAAAATTGGCCTGGGTAGGAAGGGGGTGAAAGTGCCCCGGTATTAAAGTGGTTAAAGGGGAAGTCCACGCTAACACTAAAATCGCTACATCTACAGGCATTCACAATCTGATGCCGCGTACACACGACCGGACTTCACAGCATACTTTGCCCGGCGGACTTTTCAACGGACTTTACGACGGACTTTACGAATGAACGGACTTGCCTACACACGATCAACCAAAGTCCGACGGATTCGTACGTGATGACGTACGACCGGACTAAAACAAGAAAGTTCATAGCCAGTAGCCAATAACTGCCCTAGCCTCGGTTTTTGTCCGTCGGACTAGCAAACAGACGAGCGGACTTTTTCGACCGGACTCGAGTCCGTCAAAAAGATTTGGAGCATGTTTCATTTCTAGGTCCGTCAAACTTTTGGGGAAAAAAAAGTCCGCTGGAGCCCACACACGATCGAATTGTCCGACGGACTCCGGTTCGCCGGACCAAGTATGCCGTAAAGTCCGGTCGTGTGTACACGGCATTAGTCTGTGGGTGATGTCACTCACACTACCATAGGACAGCTGGACACATTTCCCCCAACTTCCACCTGGCACTCTCCAGTGAGTTTCTCCAGACCCAAACAGACTCCAGGACTAGGCTTTGCGATGAAGCTCCCCCCCAGCTAAAGCTTCATCTTGGACCTCGATGTCTTCTAGATGGTACCTCCAGTAATCCTGCCCCAGGGGCAGAGACCCTGCGCAGGGATTTCCTCCAGCAGGACTGGACCCAGGAACTCTCTTCTAATGCCTTCTCCAGACCCAAAGAGGGTCCAGAACTAGACTTTGCGAATAAGCCCCCCCCTTCCCTGCAGCTAAAGTTTTAGCTGGGACCTCAATGTCTTCTAGATGGCATGTCCAGTAATCCTGCCCCAGGGATCTCCTCCAGCGGGACTGTGCCCAGGTACTCTCTCACCTTGCCTCAGGCTCCAGCCTATTCAGGAAAGCAAGAGAAAGCGGCGCCAATCTAAGTGCAGTATCAGATTAAAATAATCACGCTTTATTATAAAGTGCACTCACAGGATAAAAGCAGCATAAAAACCGTTCACGTCTCATGGTCCCATCCAGATGCAGAGCGGGGGTCTGCGGCGTCTCACGTTGCTGGCAGAGGAGAGAGCCAGGTTTCACCAGAGGGGTGGAGAAGCAGCGGTGGGTGTGGTCATAGCGGTGCGCGTTCGGAGCATGCATGCTCCTTCTTGAGCCCTGAAGAAGGAGCACTCATGCTCTGACAATGTGAGTGTCAGAAATCATGAAATCAGACCGAGACAGAAGTACAGTTAAATCACACTTGTTAATAAATAAAAAAATTAATAAAAGTAAAAAGAACAAATATAGTCAAAACATAGCCAAATTTCAGTAACCGGAACGGATAGTCAGCCAAGCCAGAAGTCAGGGATCAAAGTCGTGGAACAGCAAGCAGGATCTGGAGCCAGAAGGGATGTCAGCAAAGCCAGTCTTTAAACAGGAACGCAGGATCTGTTTCTTGTGATGTGACCAAGGCAAAGGCAGAGATCCTCTGGACTGGATGGCTTAAGTAGGCAGGACTGACGAGCAGGATCATCAACAGCTGAGTAACTGTGGAGAGAGATAGGAGTGGAAATTAGCTGACAGCTGAGCGGACAGGACAGAGAAGGAAGGGCTGAGCCCAGACCTGACAGTGAGATGCCTTTTTGAAGCCAATTAGAGCCTCGGACTCTAATCACGTGCATAAAAAAACAAAAAAAAACCATTGGAATCCGAGCGTCCTGTGCCCTGCATGTAGATTAGGGGCCAGACGCATGGATTAGAGGGCGACGCTCCTGTGCCCCGTATGGACGGGCCGCCACTGATACAAAGGTAAAAATTACTATTTCTGGGCCCGCTTTCCTCTGCGTGTAAACAAATGGGATTCCCTTTGTTCCTAAGTGACCCTTATCCTAGATGGTAATATAGTATTGATAATAAGAGGGATCCCACAAAAATAAAATAAAAAAGCAAAAAAAATGGCCACCTGCCTCCTATCAACTGAGGATTCCATGCAGGCTGGTCACTCACATCCTAACAACTGATAACATCATCGGTTCATAGTATGCCAGTGACTGCATGGTCATTGTTTGTATCGATGCACCAATAAATGACTACTTTGAAAAAAAAAAACAGTGCAGGGTCCCCCTCAAAATACAACCACATACATATGAATGAGTAAAGGTATGGTATGGATGTTAAGGGGAACCCCACAAAAAAATATATATTATGGGGTTCACCCCCTAAAATCCATAGCAGACCCTTATCCGAGCATGCAGCCTGCCTGGCCAGCAACAGAGGGCGTCCATGTCAATGAGGACAAGGGCCTCATCTCCATATTTCTGGCCTGGTGGATGCTGGTTCTGCTGGGGGGACTTCTCGGATTCTGGAATCCCTCTTTTAAAATAAGGGGGCCACCAGATATCCATGAGACATGAGAATGAGTATGGGTACATAGTCCCCCTGCTTACTCATTCCAAAAAAGCAAAATAGTAAATATGCGCACACTGTACATAAAGTCCTTTATTAAAATAACAATAATAATAATGTGAACATACCCAAGCCCATGGCCACGCTCCAGACTTGCTCTGTTAAACCCACATGGATGACCCAGGTGCTGCCTACCACAGCCTGTCTCCATTCTCAGTCAAAAGTAAATGTAAGTCACACTCCAAAACTCAGCTCTTCTTTCTATATTTAGTTTATCTGAAGATGAAAACTACATGCATTAACCACTTCAGCCCCGGAAGATTTTACGCCCCTTCCTGACCAGAGTACTTTTAGCGATTCGGCACTGCGTCGCTTTAACTGACAATTGCGCGGTCGTGCGATGTTGTACCCAAACAAAAGTAATGTCCTTTTTTTTCCCCACAAATAGAGCTTTCTTTTGGTGGTATTTGATCACCTCTGCGGTTTTGATTTTTTGCGCTATAAACAAAAAAAAGCGCGACAATTTTGAAAAAAATAACGCAATATTTTTTTAATTTTTGCTATAACTATCCCCCAAAAATATATAAATTTTAGGCCGATATGTATTCTTCTACATATTTTTGGTAAAAAAATCACAATAAGCGTATATTGATTGGTTTGCGCAAAAGTTATAGCGTCTACAAAATAGGGGATAGTTTAAGAGCCCTTGCACACTGGGGCGGGGGCGGCGTCGGCGGTAAAACGGCGCTATTATTAGCGGCGTTTTACCGCCGGTATGCGGCCGCTAGCAGGGCAGTTTTACCCCCTGCTAGCGGCCGAGAAGGGGTTAAATACCACCGCAAAGCGCCTCTGCAGAGGCGCATTGCCGGCGGTATAGCCGCGCCGTCCCATTGATTTCAATGGGCAGGAGCGGTAAAGGAGCGGTATACACACCGCTCCTTCACCGCTCCGAAGATGCTGCTGGCAGGACTTTTTTTACCGACCTGCCAGCGCATCGCTCCAGTGTGCAAGCACTCGGGGCTTTCACACTGGAATGCAAGGAGCGGCACTTTCGGGTCGGTTTGCAGGCGCTATTATTAGCGCAAAAGCGCCTGCAAACCGCCCCAGTGTGCAAGGGCTCTTATGGCATTTTTATTATTATTTTTTTTTTATTAGTAATGGCGGCAACCTGCGATTTTTATGGCGGACACATCGGACACTTTTGACACTATTTTGGGACCATTGTCATTTATGCAGCAATCAGTGCTATAAAAATGCACTGATTACTGTGTAAATGACACTGGCAGGGAAGGGGTTAAACACTAGGGGGCAATCAAGGGGTTAAGTGTGTCCTAGGGAGGTGTTCTAACTGTGGGGGGGGGGGGGCAACCTAGGACATGACAGCGATCACTGCTCCCGATGACAGGGAGCAGTAGATCTCTGTCATGACACAAGGCAGAACGGGGAAATGCCTTGTTTACATAGGCACCTCCCCGTTTTATCTCTCCACACCACAATTGAAGGCCGCCGGAGAACATCGAGTTCCCGGGACCCGTGGGCACGCTCCCGCGCCGCCGCCGGCGTGCGCACCTGAGAGGTAGCAAATTTAAAGGGACGTGCCTGTACGCCCATTTGCCTGTCTGTGCCATTGTGCCGACGTACATCTGTGTGCGGCGGTTGGTAAGCTGTTAATGTCTCCACCCGAAACCACCTTCCTTAAGGCGGTTCACCACTGTTTGCTTGCTCACTAGGATAGAGGAAGTTTTGGAGCGCGACTTACATCTACAATGTTAACAAATAATACTAATGACTCAAGCCATAAATGTTCAACAACGTGCCTCTCTTGCTGATTCCTATCACTGCAAGTGACAGCAGAGCTTCAATGCTGTTATTTGCAGCAGAACAGTTGCAATGGTTGCTAGGACACTGTCGGCCACCAGCATCCTGACAACCAATGACAGATCACTGGCTTCATTCACTGCCGATTGGGGTATTCCTCAGCTGGCAGTTGATCTGAAAAAAAAGGGCCTTGGATATTTGACATATTTGGCCCATGACATTAACCAGTATCCCTGGCCCCACTGTTTACATGACAGCTAAATAGGGCCAGGATAAGTCATTGGTTGTTAGGACACCAGAGGCCAAGAGTGGCCCAGAAAACACAGCCCTGAGATGAAAACTGTCATTCATTGATGGCAGTAGTAATACCACCACAAATGAATGACTTCCCACACAGCCAGAGGTTTTCTGTGGCCGGTGGGCAAACAAGCAATGTAGCTGTTTGCTACAGGAACAGATAGAGTGTGGGGCAAATCCTGCATCTTCCCGAAATTCAACTTTGCCCCTACACATGACATAATCCATCTCAATCCTCTGCAACAAACAGGACTAGGGACAAGCCTTCTACCCACTGATTATGGCCCATGGAGGAGACCAGGGGTTTTGTCTGCTTCTTCCGATCAGATCATAGTGAAGAGCTCAATTCAGCCTCTGATCCCATGGAGAGAGCAGATCATTCTCTAATGATGGACAACAATGTGATGGACGCTGAGAGAGAAGCCTGGATTAATTATCTCAATAAGGACAATAAAGCTTTCCTTCTGGAGTGGATGGAAAGGTGTAATATTAATCTTGTATTTGTAGTGATATAGTATATTGGGTAGATAATTTATTAAGTAACAGCAACAGTATTGGGCAATGGTCAGAGGGAATATGGTGGCCCTCCTGCAGATTGGATAAGCCCCTCCACTTGGGACAGAAATATTTATCAACAATATAGCTCAAAAAATCATGGGCAAGACCAAAGAGCTGTCAAAGGACGTCAGGGACAAGAATGTAGTCCTGCACAAGGCTGGAATGGGCTACAATGCCATCAGCTAGAAGTTCGGTCTGGAGCTCCATGCAAAATTTTGACTCATGGGGTAAGGATGATCATGAGAAAAGTGGGTGATCAGCCCAGAACACAGGAGGAGCTTGTGAATGATCTCAAGGCAGTTGGGATCACAGTCACCAAACAAATTTCTAACACAATACGCTGCCATAGATTGAAATCCTGAAGCGCCCTCAAGGTCCCCTTCTCAAGAAGGCACATGTACAGGCCCATCTGAAGTTCGCCAATGAACATCTAAATGATTCAGAGTAGGATTGGGAGAAAGGGCTGTGGTCAGATGAGACCAAAATTGAGCTCTTTGGCATTAACTCGACTCGCCGTGTTTGGAGGAAGAAAACTGCTGACTATGACCCCAAGAACACCATCCCTACAGTCAAGCACCGAGGTGAAAACATTATGCTTCGGGGTTGTTCCTCCGCTAAAGGTACAGGTTGACTTTGCCACATTGAGTGGCCAATAGACGGGGCCATGTATTGTAAAATCTTGGATGAGAACCTTCTTCCCTCAGCCAAAACACTGAAGATGGGTGGGGGATGGATCTTCAAGCATGACAATGGCCCAGACCATACTACCAAGGCAACAAAGGAGTGGCTCAAGAAGAAGCACATTAAGGTCATGGAGTGACCTAGCCAGTCTCTAGACCTTAATCCTATAGAAAATTTATGGAAGGAGCTGAAGCATGAGTTGCCAAGGGACAGCCAAGAAACCTTATGGATTTAGAGAAGATCTGTAAAGAAGAGTGGACCAAAATCCCTTCTGAGATGTCTGCAAACCTGATCACCAACTACAAGGAACGTCTTACCTCTGCGCTTGCCAACAAGGGTTTCTCCAAGTACTAAGTCATGTTTTGCTTTAGGATCAAATACTTATTTTGCTCACTAAACTGAACTATCATGTGTTTTTTCTGGATTTTTGGTTGATATTCTGTCTCTATCACTTAAAATACACCTATGTTAAAAATGATAGACCCTTCATTTCTTTGTAAGTCAGCAAACTTACTAAATCTGCAGGGGATCAAATCAATATTTTACCCACTGTACGTTATATGTATATATCTTTTTTGTTTTATTATTATCAATTTTTATTTATGTATTTTTTGAACGTGTAGTTGCCTTTTTCATTTTTTTTTTTTTCGACTGAAGCAACATTACCGCAGCACGCAACCATTTTTTGTGCGACCTTTGAACAAGCCCATGCATCTTGTTAATTTCTCTTTCATTGGGGAACTTATTGATGTTCTTGTTAAGTAAAATGCACGGTGAGCAATATTTACCAGGCCGGTGAAACAATGCATTTTCGTGTTTATATAAACCACCTTAACAATGAACAGACTGAAAATGGCGGACATAGCCGCGTATTTATTATCTTTTTTTTTTTTTTTTGCAAAGCTGAGCTGTAAAGGTTAATTAAAACATCTGAATGTTACGTTGTTGTTTGAAATTCTTTGCTCATAAACAGTCTGTGTTCACAATGCAGGCCGCCCGGTGTCACCGATGAAATTTGCCTGGAACTTCACGGCTAAATGAAATAAAAAAATGTTTGTGTATTTGTATTTATTGTTATTGCAGTCGGTGCAACCCCATTCTTATAGGGTTACCAACCAAAGTGTTTTAATTCTTTTAATTTTCATTTTAAGCTGTTAGCTACAGTTACTTGAAAAGCTTGATATTCAAACACTCTCACAAATCAAGGCCAACGACTTTGAAATGACTGTTATAAATATTTTTTTAATTTTTTTTTTTTTTTTTGCCCAGACATACACTTTAACAATTTAAGGACTGAAAGGATTTGCCCCCTTAACGTTTTTTTGTTCGATACTGCCCTGCATCACTTTAGCGAATAATTGCGCAGTCATGCGACACCGTACCCAAAATTTATTTATGTCCTTTTTTATATAGCACGTACAAAAGAGAAATCACCACATCCCTTAATAAGGCATAAAAATGGGAAAACAAGAACCCCTTTGGCGGGAATTTAAAGAGTGATGACTCCAAAAATTGCGTATGCAAGCAAAGAATGTATAAAATTTAATAGTACAAATAAAAAAGTTTAATAGTACAAATATCTAAATAGAATCAATACATAGAGAGTTTGTATCTCAAATTACAAGTTCGATATAGTATAACCACATGAAATCATAAAAGACCACTTAGTTTACATCACTCACTGTGCGACTATACAGAGTGAAACCCTACGCGTTTCAAGGTTATGTAAACAGACAGATCCCTGTTCTTTCAGGGGAGGAGAGACAGATCGTCTGTTCCTAGTGATCAGAAACAGCGATCTCTCTCTTCCTCCAGTCAGTCCCATCCCCCCCCCCACAGTTAGAAACACCTCCCAGAGAACATATTTAACCCCTTGATCATCCCCTAGTGTTAACCCCTTCCCTGCCAGTGACGTTTATACAGTAATCAGTGGCTATTTATAGCTCTGATCGCTGTATAAATGTAAATGGTCCCAAAAAAAAAGTGTCAAAAGTGTCCGAACTGTCCGCCGCAATGTTACAGTCGCGCTAAAAATCGCAGATCACCACCATTACTAGTAAAAAAATTTAAAAATTATAAAAATGCCATAAATCTATCCCCTGTATTTAGACGCTATACATTTTGTGCAAACCAATGAATATACGTTTATTGCAATTTTTTTTTTTTTTACCAAAAATATGTAGAATACATATTGGCCTAAACTGATAAAGATTTTTTTATTATTATTATTTGTTTTTTGGATATTTATTATAGAAAAAAGTAAAAAAATATAGTTTTTTTTTTTCAAAATTGTTGCTCTTTTTTGTTTATAGTACAAAAAATAAAAACTGCAGAGGTGAAATACCACCAAAAGAGCGAAACGAGAACCCTCTGGCAGGACTTTAAAGGGTGATGACTCCAAAAATCGCGTATGCAAGCAAAGAATGTATAAAATTTAAATAAGTTTATTAGTACACATATCTAAAAAGAATCAATACATAGAGAGTTTGTATCTCAAATAACAAGTTCAATATAGTAGAACCACATGAAATCATAAAAGACCACTTAGTTTACATCACTCTTGTGCAAATATACAGAGTGAAACTCTACGCGTTTCAAGGTTATGCATCATTCCTCTTCATCAGCAGAAAGTGGTATGAGGGGTTTATGATATCTACAATTCAAAAAATACAATAAGTACAGAATATATGCATACAGCTGTTTGAAAAACAGAAAATTCATCTATCTACAAGCAGGCACTTTTATAGATTTTTATAGATTTAGAATTAAAGATTTAAAACCATGTCTACTGACCAGTTATGTAGAAGTACAGTACATGAATCCACATGGGGATAAATCCCAAAAGGTCTATGAGTCAGATCAACGCGTTTCACCCAAAACAAGGGCCTCTTCAGGATCCACTTTTCAAATATTTTTTAGAGCTCGTAGCTTAAGATAAAAGTGAAAAAGCGTAAGGCTTGTTAGGTGCATACACACTATATAATCAAAGATGTACCACAACCCACAGAAAATATGCTTTAGGGAAAAGTGTCAAAGAAATCATCAACAAATAGAGGCCATCAGGGAAGTATAGGATAAGGGTCATATTCAGACAAAAAAGAGATGTGTAAGAACCTCTAACTCCAGTGGCAGCTGGTGCTCCATGGGTCGGGGGGGCAGCAGACAGACCTGACCAAAGACCCCACTGTTGCTCTAGCCCGCCACCCCACACTATTCCCCCCCTGTTGCTCCAGATTAAAACACCGACCCCCCCACCCCGGTCGCCGGCTCGACCACTAGGCCTCCGTCAGCCCCACACTTATCCTGTGCAGGTCACGGCTGCTGCGGCAGCTTCCCCCCCATCTCCTCTGTGTCCTAGCCATTGCTTCTCCTCCCTGCCAATCGGGTCTTCGGACTCCCGGTCAATGGGGTCTACAGAATAATAATTCGCTAATGTCACCCAACAGGGTGGGCTCAGGGCACAGTGCTCTGCGCCCTGAGCCCACCCTTTTGAAGCCAGTTAGAGCCTCAGGCTTAAATCATGTGTTTAAAAAAAAAATCCATAGAAATACATGCATCCAGCGCCCTGCATGTAGATTAGGGGGCCAGGTGCATGGATTAGGGAAGCGGCGCCTGTGTGCCCCTAATGAGCCGCCACTGTGTAACTGAAGCACAGCCAAATTCACAATAACGGTCAGTTAAATACAAAAAAGATATATCATTTACAGGAATGAGGGCCAAACAGGTCCTCCCAGTATGGGCTCCCAGACATAATGGCGATGCTAATGAGTAATGGTAAGTTTTTTTTTTGGGTGAAGGTCCACTTTAATGACATAGTCTGAACCTTACCCATAACAGACTGTTAGCAGAATTGCAACATACTCAAGTTATTGATTAGACAGCACCTGGGTATAGTCTATGCAACCCAAGTTGCATCTATTCCGCAACCCAAGTTTACGTCGGGAAGAGTTTTGTACTTTGATCTTCTTTGTCCTATTTTATTTTGTTTTATTCTATTTTTATCTTTCAATTTTCTGTTGCAACTTTTTTTTCACAGTTGGTGCTTAGATAAGCTCACATATTTTTTAATCATGTCTTTTTTATTTTGCTTTTATCTATCTTTGAGACTATTTTTAATTGTGCCATTTAAATAATTTACATATATATTTTAATATTTCAAGCACCGTATATCTTCCCGAATATCTGGCAATAAATCACTGCTTCCTTAGCTATTGCTGTGGTCACAAATGAACATATGTTTTGAGTTTTCTTATCATTCCTTAATTCATGAGCCAAGCAGATAATACAATATTCATCCCGATGCTCCTGGCACAGCTATAAAAGCTTTTCCTGGCCTGTTTGTTTAGTATGCCCATCACAGATGAGATATATCGCAGCTAACGCAGTGACAGTGATATCTGCAAAAAACAAAGTTAAGTGTCATGATGTTAGCTGCAGCTTTATGCTTATTTATGAGCTAAGTGAGTCAGAAATTTTTTTTTTCCAAAGTGTTATTTATGCAAGCATTAAAAAAAAATTAACTATTGCATTTAAAACTTAATGTGACCCTTTACTTAAATCTTAACAAGGAGCAACGTTACCAGCATTGCTGGGATTGACAAATGAAAAGTAATAGAAAAACTTTGGTTATCACCTCGGGTAGAAAAACTGCTGCTCAAGGATCCCTTCATTGGTGGCCACGTGTCTAAAATGTGGCCACCAATGAAGGCCATGTAAGGCCAGTTGGCCATGTAATCTCTCCCAAAGAGCCTTTTCCTGGAAAGGGGTCTACATGCTCTCAGAAATAAGCCTCCCCACAGGAAGAAATAGTGATTAGTCACCAAGCCTTCGCCAATACACTTGACCCCCATGAGTAGTCTTCTTTAACAAATTCAACCCCGTACAAACGCCTGACTGTCCAGAGCACATCTGCTCCAAGCAGCTTACACTTTGACCTTCATGAGTGGCCACATGTCTAAAGACCTAGGCAGTTGTGTATGTCATCTCTTCTGAAGAGCTTGTTGCCTGGAGAGGGGTCTACATGCTATTGGAAATAGGCCTTCATTCAGCAACTGCTCACAAAGGCCTCTCCAACACATTTAACCACTTGGCACCCATCAGTAGTCTTTATAACACCTTCTACCCTTCTCTGATCCATGCAGCTTAAATTACTGCTTCGGCATGGGTGGAGAAACTGCTACTCAAGGTTCTCTTCATGCGTGGCCACCTGTCTAAAGACCTAGGCAGTTAACTATGTGACCTCTCTTAAAAATCTTTTTGCCTGGGGAGGGGTCTCCTTGCTACCATAACAAGGCCTTTGCACAGGAAAAAAGGGTAACTAGTCACCAAGCCCACTCCAAAACACTCAACCACTCGACATCTGTGAATAGTCCTCTTTAAGGCTGTCTAACCTTCTAACCTCTACAAACTCTAGACTGTCAAGGCTATATCTGCTCCATGCAGCTTAAATTTTCCCCTTGGGGGAAAAACTGCAGATCAAGCTTCCCTTCATCCGTGGTCACATGTCTAAAGACCTAGGCAATGATCCATGTGAACTTTTACCTTGTGAAGACAGATCTTTACCTGGATAGAAGTTTACATACTGCCAGAAATAGGCCTTTGCACAGAGATAAGGGTAAGTACTCACCAAATCTTCTCCAACACACTTAGCCACTTGACATTCATGAGTAGTCTTCTTTAACACCTTCTAATCCCCTACAAACTCCTGACTGTCCAGGGCAAATCTGCTCCATTCAGCTTAACTTTTGACCCTGGGTGGAGAAACTGCTGCTCAAGGTTCCCTTTATTTGGTGGCCACATGTCAAAAGACCTAGACAGTTGGCCATGTGTTCTCTCTAGGACAGCCTCTTCCTGGAGAGGGGTCTACTTGCTGCCTTTGCACAGGTTGAAAGGGTAACTTCTCATGTCCTCCCTGGTGTAGACAATGACTGCTGATCCTGGCCGGTGATGACCCCCATAGGCTTACTATGGGGCGTCCATTGTCAGCTTTCCCTCCTCTACACTGAAGTTGGCGGTGGAATCCAATGTGACTGGACCGGAGCGACTTCAGAATAGATATAGACATCTTTCCTTTTACAGGGTAAATGGAAGAGGCTTAGAATGGGGGTTGGAGTTGATTTTAGCATAGTTAGGTTTTAACTGGAATTACACTTTAACGATTTGACCCCCATGAGTAGTCTTCTTTAACACCCTCTACCTCCTACAAAATCCTGACTGCCCAGGGCACATCGGCTCCATGCAGCTTACATTTTGAACCTTGGTTGAAGAACTTCTGCTCAAGGTTCCCTTTATGAGTGGCCACATGTCTAAAGACATGAGAGAAGGGTGTAGGCGCTTCTGGAAATAAAGAATCCAGGCAGGAAAAAAGGATAACTCCCCACCATGTCCTCTCCAAAATACTGAACCACTTGACACCTATGAGAAGTCCATCTTTTCCCTACCTAAAGACACTTAAGTGGCCAGGGTACGTCTACTGCATGCAGCTGTCTTCCCCTAGATCAATACAAGATTCCAATACTGGAAGGCCACAGGATGTTTTGAGGACCCATTTTATCTATTCCAAAACATTAACCTGTTTTCTCTTGCTCATCCCTTACAGCACCTGAAGAAGTGATGTTATAGCCATGAAACATGGGGATGAAACCTCTTCCCTTTATACCTTGGTAATAATTTTCCTAAAGGAGGCAGCATTTACTTTCTCTTCTTATAGCTTTATGATTCAGTCTTTCTTTTTTCATACCTCATCTTCATGTCCCATCACCCATTCGATTGATATTCACTCTCTGGCAAAGAAACTGCCTCTTCACATTCAACACATTCCCCGATGTGTCAGATGCCTGGTCCCCTGCTACACTCTGTGTCCCCTGCATCACTACTGTGGCAGCTGATGAGGGGAGCAGAAGGCACCCAGCAAAATGTTGCCCAACACATTCTTTCCAATTGATTTGTGTGTAGCACCCTCCTAGATAACCATCCTAGATAGGCTTCTAGTAATAATTAGGTAAATGTAATTCATGTGGCTCTGCTGTAATCAGCAGAGCAGCGTGTGATTACTTTAGGCTGCTCCGGAATCTGCAGGCTGTGAGTTTGATTGCTCCCCCTTGTCTTATGGAGGCTTCCAGAATGTAGTGGGTGGGAGAGTCAAATGAGCAGCCTGAATATTTATTCATCCCTTAACATTCCTTGGGGAGGTGTTCCTGGGGGAGTGAATAAATAATTTATAGCCTTAAGAGAGCAGTGTTCTTCCCCAGGAGGAGAAGTTCTCAGCCAGAAGGGCTGCTGCCCTTCCTGGCAGTCCAGCTGAAGATCCTGCCTCTCTCATCGAGGTCCATGTCTGTGTCTTGTCTCCTGGCTCTCCCACCCCCCTGACAATGTCATCCTATCAGAAGGGCAGGGGGCGAAAGGAGCTGCAGATCTGGATCATGTTAACAAGCAGGTGATTACCCGCTAGTAGATATAAAAAGACTCCCACTCTCTGTGCAGATCTCCCCTGCTCTGCTGATAGGATGACATTGTTGGTGGGGTGGGAGAGCCAGGAGAACAGAGGCAAAGCCGCATAGCCCTGTCCAGACCATGGTTGCTGAACACAGGCATAGCAGCATAGCCCTGTCCGGACCATGGTCGCTGTGTGGCCAGGTCATCAACTGGCCACTCTTGTTTGGACATGTGGCCCGGCAGCCCCCCGGCCCACCAGGCAAGTATGGGCCTGGTCTGAAAGGAGACATCCAAGTCCCAGGGACACTGTGAGTACAGACCTAAGAGAGGGATTCTAGTAACTGTTGCTGCTGTTAACCCCTGGTGCCCTTCAGAGTTCCCTTCACTGGAAGGTCAGGTGGAGGGGGGGTTATGGTGTTTTTTTTTCTTTTAGGGGTTGGGCTTGTCCCCTTAGTTCCAGTGAAGGGAACTCTTAAGACGTCAGCATACCAAGACATTTTGGCTAATTTCATGCTTCCAACTTTGTGGGAACAGTTTGGGAATGGCCCCTTCTTGTTCCAACATGACTGTGCACCAGTGCACAAAGCAAGGTCCATAAAGACATGAGAGAGTTTGGGGTGAAGCAACTTAACTGGCCTGCACAGAGTCCTGACCTCAACCCAAAAGAACATTGGTTCTTAACCTCAGTCCTCAAGTACCCCCAACGGTCCATGTTTTTAGGTTTTCCTTCACTTTGCACAGCTACTTGAAATCAATATCAATGACATGGTATTGATAAGAGCTATTTTATCTAAGAAAAGTTCCCAAAACATGGCCAGTTGGGGGTACTTGAGGACTGAGGTTGATAACCACTGCGATAGAACACCTTTGGGATGAATTAGAGCGGAGGCTGCAATCCTGGCCTTCTCACCCAACATCAGTGCCTGACCTCACAAATGCGCTTCTGGAAAAATGGTCAAACATTCCCATAGACACACTCCTAAACCTTGTGGACAGCCTTCCCAGAAGAGTTGAAGAGTTGAATCTGTTATAGCTGCAAACTGTGGGCCAGGGATTGGGCTTGGCCCCTTAGTTCCAGTGAAGGGCGTCAGCATACCAAGACATTTTGGACAATTTCATGCTTCCAACTTTGTGGACATAGTTTGGGGATGGACCCTTCCTTTTCCAAACATGACTGCACACCAGTGTACAAAGCAAGATCTATAAAGAAATGGATGAGTGAGTTTGGGGTGGAGGAACTTGACTGGCCTGCACAGAGTCTTGACCTCAACCCGATAGAACACTTTTGGGATGAATAAGAGTGGGCCTTCTTATCCAACACCAGTGCCTGACCTCTCAAACATGCTTCTGGAAGAATGCATACAGTCCTTAACCTTGTTAAGGAAGGCCTTCCCAGAAGAGTTGAAGCTGTTGTAGCTGCAAACGGTGGGCCAACTCAATATTAAACCCTACGGGCTAAAGGCCCGTACACACGCTTTGATTTTTGCACGTCAATTGTGTTACGACGACCGATCGTCCTCAAATCATATCATTAGTACGGCGCTTTTGACAGCCGATTTCACTTTTTTCGTCAGACAAAAGCCTGATGTGCAGACTATAACATTTTTGTTGGATATGAACTCAACGTCTGCTTTTCGTTTCAAAGAAGAGGGAAAGCTTGGTCGGCGGGACTTTGAATGAGGCCAATCACTATATAAAGTAGACATGTGGACTATAAAACACGGTGTTGCTTTTATGGGTTCCAACAGAAAGTTTTTTTTAGGGACTTTTTTGGGGGTCCCACCTACCAAACTTTCCCTCTTCTTTGTTTAAATTTGGGATGGAGGCCAATTACTTATGGTACCTTGGACCACATCATTTTTTCTCGCCGCTTTTCGTTTTCATCAGCGCGGTTTTCGTACGAAACAAATCGTAAGAGCAAGACTTTGCATGCTCAGAAATTAACCACTTGCTTACCGAGCACTTAAACCCCCCTCCTATCCAGACCAATTTTTAGCTTTCAGCACTGACGCATTTTGAATGACAATTGCGCGGTCATACAACGCTGTACCCAAATGAAATTTTTATCATTTTTTCCCCACAAATAGAGCTTTCTTTTGGTGGTATTTGATCACCTCTGCGGTTTTTACTTTTTGTTAAAAAAATTTAAAAACCTGAATTTTTAAAAAAAAAAAAAAATTTTTTTTATATTTTGTTATAAAAAAATTTTAACGGGTAATTTTTCTCCTTCATTGATGTACGTTGATGAGGCGGCAGTGATGGGCACTGATAGGTGGCAGTGATGGGCACTGATGGGTGGCAGTGATGGGCACTGATGGGTGGCAGTGATGGGCAGCACTGACAGGTGGCACTGATTGGCACTACAGGTGGGCATTGGTAGGTGGCACTTGTGAGCATTGATAGGTGGCACTTGTTGGCATTGATAGGTGGCACTGTGGGCACTGTTAGGTGGCACTGTGGGCACTGTTAGGTGGCACTGTGGGCACTGTTAGGTGGCACTTTTGGGTGGCACTGATGAGAATGTTTTGTGCTTTGACTTTGGGACTGATGTCCCTGGCATCTTAGCTGGTGATCGGCTTTTTTCTCTACTCGCGCTGTCAGCGCGAGTAAAAAAAAAAACGATTACCGATCTTCCTGTTTACATCATGTGATCAGCTGTCATTGGCTGACAGCTGATCACATGGTAAGGGGCCGGTGATCAGCCGAGTCTCAGTGACTTGGTGATCACACCGCGCCCGGCGCGCGCCCTGCAGGGCGCGCGCAGGGAGCGTGCACAGGGGAGGCCGTCATATGACGGCCTCCCGGGAATGTAGGTCCGCGCTGTGGCCGTCATTCGGCCATAGCGCGGATGTCAAGTGGTTAAAGAAAACATACAAAACTATTCAACAGGTTACGTCACTTCTGACGTTGTATTCTGTGAACCGAAAATTCTCCTATTGTTAGTAACCTCTTCACGACCCCATACACACCATTACATTTTCTGCAGGTTTTTGTCTTTACCAAAACCATATAATATGAGGTTAAACTTTATGCCGCGTACACACGACCAGTTTTCCCGTCGGAATAAACTCTGAAGGCTTTTCCGATGGAGTTCCGACAGTTCCGACAGAATTCCGCTCAAGCTGTCTTGCATACACGCGGTCACACCAAATTACGACCATCCAGAACGCGGTGACGTACAACACATATGACAGGACTAGAAAAAGGAAGTTCAATAGCCAGTAGCCAATAGCTTCCGTCTCGTACTTGCTTCAGAGCATGCGTCGTTTTTGGTCCGTCGGAACAGCATACAGACGATCGGTTTTCCCGATAGGAACTGGTTCCGTCAGAAGTATTTAGAACATGTTCTATTTCTAGGTCCGTCAGAATTTAAAAATAAAAAAAGTCCGATGGGGCCTACACACGGTCTGAATATACGGTGAAAAGCTTCCGTCTGACTTTTTCTGTCGGACATTCCGCTCGTGTGTACGCGGCATAAGAATTTCAATTTGTATGCAATCAGACAGGCCCTTGCACTATGGTTTTGGTGAAGACAAAAATCTGCAGAAAATCTGATAGTGTGTACGGGGCATAAGACCGGGATGCCATTGATGTTCACGTGCCATTTCAAGGCAGGCGTCCCAATACTTTTGGCAATAAAGTGTATGTACGGTTTTACTAACACGTGTCAAAGTTGCAAAATTGTGCTTAGGTATTAAGATTTGTTTTAGCCTTAGGCTGGAAGGGGTTAAAAAAGGGCAATCCCTAGACGAGTAAATGTTGCTGCTTGCCTGGCTGTGGCTGCACCATTGGTAGAAGAACCTGGGACCCAACTCAGCAGCCCTTGCGGGGGTAGGGTTAGACCACTATTATAGAGTTACTATTACAAAATTTAGAGTACAGTTTGATAAAGCTCCAACTTTTTATCATTTTGTTGGATCTGGCTGAGGACAGAACATGTGCTCTTTCCCTTTGAAATGTTTGTTACATAATGTTTTATCACTCTTGTTTCTCCCGAAAAAAACACCTAAAACATCCCTCACGGCACATGGTCGGTGGGGAACACGTGTTGCACAGTTGGTTTTGTAACAGACTATTAACTTTTTCTCAAAGAGACACAAGCTAATTAATACTGGTGGCAAATGATATCAGGGCGTCTTCCGAATGACAGACAATATTTTACTTGTATAAACATTCATCTAAATAATTAATTAGCTAACGAACGTGGCTGAGATGTCGTGTGTCATCGTCAACGGCAAAGCACCGGTGAAGAATTAGGTCCTTTTAAAAAAAAAAAAAATAGAGACGGCGGAGGAATTCCAGGTGTTATCTGTGGAACAGCTTTCTCCTCAAATGCCAAGCAGGATCCTGACACGTCAACAACATACATGTGGGAAACACCGGCAAAGGAGCTCAACAGATTTTTTTTCACAGAGAGCCATCAATCGGCTTCTCCAACCAGCGAGACGTGGACAACTTCAAAGGGATTCCCATCCAATGTGATTCCTATTTACATTACATGTTTGAAAATAGCCAACGAAACATCAGGTTAATGCTGTAAGAAGCAAAGAGTTGTAATATGGTGCAAAAAAAAAAAAAAAAGAGGTTCGTGGGAAATGGCAAAAAATAAAGGCCATCTACAAGTCACATTATAGTGTCCAAAGTTCTCAGTGTTGGCTTTAAAATGGCAGATGCTCTTCTGGCAGACTATAGGATAATACCTCTGTAATGGTGTAACAAGAGAAAAGAACAGGGGACGCCACCATCTAAGTGCAGACTTTGTTAAAAGTAAATTAAAAAGGTTTTAATTACTTTTAATAAAGTCTACACTTTAGATGATGGCGTCCCCTGTTCTTTTCTCTTTTTATAGTGCTGCAGAAGGACTTACAGCCTTGCAGTTCTGGTGTCTTCAGTAGGGAAAATAATTTCCATTTATTTGATTTAAAATCAGAAGATTTCGTGTTAGATTTAAAGTGTAGTGGAGGTCATGGCAAAGGCAAGATGAACATGGTTTTTGGTACTTTGTAAAGGTGCAATGGGTTTAAATGGCTCTTAAAGATGACCCAAACCCATCGCTTTTAAAGCAGATCTCCATGTTTAATGTCCCTTTAAATAGTTTGGGCCAAGCGAACCCAACCAAACGATTTACTGAACTAACAGGTGAACTGGTGCTGGGTGTACTGCATTATCTGTATGTAGCCTCAGGTCCATACAGTATACAGCGCTGTGTTCTGGCAGTGGGGTGGAGACTTTCCGTCTTACTCTCAGAGCAAAATAGAGTCAGACTGACCGCTGCTCAGCCATTCACAGGCAGCTTTGAATTCTATGAATGAATACACAGCTGCCTCTGAATGGCTAAGGCTGAGAGGTGGGTAGATGATGCAACGATCTCCACATCAGCCAGTCAGAGGAAGCCTTGTATTCATTCAATATGAAATATATATTTATTTAATTTAAATAAAAATATTTGATTTCAATATATATATATATATATATATATATATATATATATATATATATATATATAAAGAGTGTAGAGGGATGGGATTATTGTGGTGCTAGTATTAAATGGTACATAGAAAATTAAGTAGTAAAAAAAATAATTTCTTTAATAATACAAAAAGAGAGAAAAGAGCATATACATTTATTTATTTTATTTCAGGTACTTATATAGCGCCGTCAATTTACGCAGCCCTTTACATATACATTGTACATTCACATCAGTCCCTACCCTCAAGGAGCTTACAATCTAAGGTCCCTAACTCACATTCACACATACTATGGACAATTTAGACAGGATCCAATTAACCTACCAGCATGTCTTTGGAGTGTGGGAGAAAACCGGAGTACCCGGAGGAAACCCACGCAGGCACAGGGAGAACATGCAAACTCCAGGCAGGTAGTGTCGTGGTTGGGATTCGAACCAGTGACCCTTCTTACTGCTAGGTGAGAGTGCTACCACTACACCACTGTGCCGCCCACATAATACATGTATTGGGTTGCTGGTGTCCAAAGAAAGAAAGGTGGTCACAAATAAATAGATGTTGAAATCCCAACACGTTTCGCCAGTAATGGCTTTCTCAGGGAATAATGTGGGACCACCACAAATAATCCAGCTCTGACATAAGAAACAAAAAAAATATATATAAATAATTATACACATAACAACCTTCAATATAAAGCAAACTTTTGTCATGACTCCAAGGAAATGTGTGGCACATACCTCAACCAATTCCGAATCAGGAGATGGAATAATTGAGGGGGACCCCCCAAAAAGAAGGGGGGGAATTCTAGATGTCAAAAATGGCTCCAGCCAATGATAGAATTCTAGAACCCCCCCCCCTCCCTTCTTTTTGGGGGTACCCCGCAATTATTCCATCTTCTGATTCGGAATTAATTGAGGTATGTGCCACACATTTCCTTGGAGTCATGACAAAAGTTTGCTGTATATTGAAGGTTGTTACGTGTATAATTATTTATATTTATATATTTGTGGTGGTCCCACATTATTCCCCGAGGAAGCCATTTCTGGCGAAACATGTTGGGACTCAACATCTATTTGTGACCACCTTTCTTTCTTGGGACACCAGCAACCCAATACATGTATTATGTATTATGCTCTATATTGATTTTAAATTGCAAAAAAACTTTTTTTGCTTTCTCTTTTTTTGTATTAATAAAGAAATTATATTTTTCACTATTTAATTTTCTATGTACCATTTATTACTGCAATAATCCTATTCCTCTACACCCTAATCTTTGCTAAATAGGATGAGGTGCATGATATTCTACAGCCACTCAGACCACTTTCTACTGTTCATTATATATACAGTGGGGATGGAAAGTATTCAGACCCCCTTACATTTTTCACTCTTTGTTATATTGCAGCCATTTGCTAAAATCATTTAAGTTCATTTTTTCCTCATTAATGTACACACAGCACCCCATATTGTACACACAGCACCCCATATTGTACACACAGCACCCCATATTGTACACACAGCACCCCATATTGTACACACAGCACCTCATATTGTACACACAGCACCCCATATTGTACACACAGCCCCCCATACTGTACACACAGCACAACATATTGTACACACAGCACCCCATATTGTACACACAGCACCCCGTATTGACAGAAAAACACAGAATTGTTGACATTTTTGCAGATTTATTAAAAAAGAAAAACTGAAATATCACATGGTCCTAAGTATTCAGACCCTTTGCTGTGACACTCATATATATAACTCAGGTGCTGTCCATTTCTTCTGATCATCCTTGAGATGGTTCTACACCTTCATTTGAGTCCAGCTGTGTTTGATTATACTGATTGGACCTGATTAGGAAAGCCACACACCTGTCTATATAAGACCTTACAGCTCACAGTGCATGTCAGAGCAAATGAGAATCATGAGGTCAAAGGAACTGCCTGAAGAGCTCAGAGACAGAATTGTGGCAAGGCACAGATCTGGCCAAGGTTACAAAAACATTTCTGCTGCACTTAAGGTTCCTAAGAGCACAGTGGCCTCCATAATCCTTAAATGGAAGACGTTTAGGATGACCAGAACCCTTCCTAGAGCTGGCCGTCCGGCCAAACTGAGCTATCAGGGGAGAAGAGCCTTGGTGAGAGAGGTAAAGAAGAACCCAAAGATCACTGTGGCTGAGCTCCAGGGATGCAGTCGGGAGATGGGAGAAAGTTGTAGAAAGTCAACCATCACTGCAGCCCTCCCCCAGTCGGGGCTTTATGGCAGAGTGGCCCGACGGAAGCCTCTCCTCAGTGCAAGACACATGAAAGCCCGCATGGAGTTTGCTAAAAAAAACACCTGAAGGACTCCAAGATGGTGAGAAATAAAATTCTCTGGTCTGATGAGACCAAGATAGAACTTTTTGGCCTTAATTCTAAGCGGTATGTGTGGAGAAAACCAGGCACTGCTCATCACCTGTCCAATACAGTCCCAACAGTGAAGCATGGTGGTGGCAGCATCATGCTGTGGGGGTGTTTTTCAGCTGCAGAGACAGGACGACTGGTTGCAATCGAGGGAAAGATGAATGTGGCCAAGTACAGGGATATCCTGGACGAAAACCTTCTCCAGAGTGCTCAGAACCTCAGACTGGGCCGAAGGTTTACCTTCCAACAAGACAATGACCCTAAGTACAGCTAAAATAATGAAGGAGTGGCTTCACAACTCCGTGACTGTTCTTGAAGCCAGAGCCCTGACTTAAACCCAATTGAGCATCTCTGGAGAGACCTAAAAATGGCCGTCCACCAACGTTTACCATCCAACCTGACAGAACTGGAGAGGATCTGCAAAGAGGAATGGCAGAGGATCCCCAAATCCAGGTGTGAAAAACTTGTTCCATCTTTCCCAAAAAGACTCATGGATGTATTAGATCAAAAGGGGGCTTCTACTAAATACTGAGCAAAGGGTCTGAATACTTAGGATCATGTGATATTTCAGTTTTTCTTTTTTAATAAATCTGCAAAAATGTCAACAATTCTGTGTTTTTCTGTCAATATGGGGTGCTGTGTGTACAATATGGGGTGCTGTGTGTACAATATGGGGTGCTGTGTGTACAATATGGGGTGCTGTGTGTACAATATGGGGGGCTGTGTGTACAATATGGGGTGCTGTGTGTACAATATGGAGTGCTGTGTGTACAATATGGGGGGCTGTGTGTACAATATGGGGTGCTGTGTGTACAATATGGAGTGCTGTGTGTACAATATGGGGTGCTGTGTGTACAATATGGGGTGCTGTGTGTACAATATGGGGTGCTGTGTGTACAATATGGGGTGCTGTGTGTACAATATGGGGTGCTGTGTGTACATTAATGAGGACAAAAATGAACTTAAATGATTTTAGCAAATGGTTGCAATATAACAAAGAGTGAAAAATTTAAGGGGGTCTGAATACTTTCCGTCCCCACTGTATATATATATATATATATATATATATATATATATATATATACATATACACTTACACTATATTACCAAAAGTATTGGTACACCTGCCTTTACACGCACATGAACTTTCATGGCATCCCAGTCTTAGTCCGTAGGGTTCAATATTGAGTTGGCCCACCCTTTGCAGCTATAACAGCTTCAACTCTTCTGGGAAGGCCGTCCACAAGGTTTAGGAGTGTGTCTATGGGAATGTTTGACCATTCTTCCAGAAGAGCATTTGTGAGGTTAGACACTGATGTTGGACAAGAAGGTCTGGATCGCAGTCTCCACTAAAATTTATCCCAAAGGTGTTCTATCGGGTTGAGGTCAGGACTCTGTGCAGGCCAGTCAAGTTCCTCCACCCCAAACTCGCTCATCCATGTCTTTATGGACCTTGCTTTGTGCACTGGTGCGCAGTCATGTTGGAACAGGAAGGGGCCGTCCCCAAACACATGGAAAGTAGGTTATGTGGTTTTCAGTGGCATGGTTCAAACCAGTGCTCTCCAGTTCCAGAAAAAAAAGTAGAACATGCTGCATTTACCTGCACTGGACTGTACTGGAACGCTGTAAAACGCATCAAAAATGCACCGGAACACAACAAAAACACTGGTACACACATTTCCTTATTTAAGGAAAAGAAAAAGGGGGGGGGTGCACTGGACGCATCAAAAATGCACCCAAAATGCATCAAAAACGTGTCAAAAACATGCATGCAGAAAAGCACCTGGAACGCATCCGGACTGCGTTTCTATGGTGTGAATTGGCTCTAAAAGTAAAATAAATAGCAATTATTTATTATACACAATACTTTAGCAAGCTAAATACCCTTCTGTTAGGGTTGAGATCTAATTTTAAATCTGCCCATACGCTGCCTTCCCTGGTTCCTCCCTCCTTAAGTTTAACAAAATCATCCTATTTTCATTACATATTTTATTTTAACCTTAGTGAGGTCATCACTGGGTCTCTGTGCTCCTCTATGCAATGCAGGCAGATCATGACTGGTGGGAGGGTCTGGCAGGGTGCTGTAGATATCTTTCTGAAAACATCACAGCACCCGGCCTCAAGAGAGGGAGCACTCTGATGAAGACAGTTAATAAGAGGGGCACTCTGATGAAGACAGTTGATGAGAGGGGGCACTCTGATGAAGACAGTTGATGAGAGGGGGTGCTCTGATGAAGACAGTTGATGAGAGGGGGCACTCTGATGAAGACAGTTGATGGGAGAGGGGACTCTGGAGACAATTGATGTAAGGGGCCACTCTGATGGAGACAGTTGATGAGAGGGGGCACTCTGATGAAGACAGTTGATGTAAGGGAGAAGTCTGATGAAGACAGTTGATGTAAGGGGGCACTCTGATGAAGACAGTTGATGGGAAGGGGCACTCTGATGAAGACAATTGATGTAAGTGGGCACTCTGATGAAGACAGTTGATGGGAGGGGGCACTCTGATGAAGACAATTGATGAGAGGGGGAACTCTGATTAAGACAGTTGATGGGAGGGGGAACTCTGATGAAGACAGTTGATGGGAGGGGGAACTCTGATTAAGACAGTTGATGAGAGGGAGCACTCTGAGGACAGTTGATGAGAGGGGGCACTCTGATGAAGACAGTTGATGGGAGGGGGAACTCTGATGAAGACAGTTGATGAGAGGGAGCACTCTGATGAAGACAGTTGATGAGAGGGGGCACTCTGATGAAGACAGTTGATGAGAGGGGGCACTCTGATGAAGACAGTTGATGGGAGGGGGCATTCTGATGAAGACAGTTGATGGGAAGGGGCACTCTGATGAAGACAGTTGATAAGAGGGGGAACTCTGATGAAGACAGTTGATGAGAGGGGGAACTCTGATGAAGACAGTTGATGAGAGGGGGAACTCTGATGAAGACAGTTGATGTAAAGCAGAAGTCTGATGAACACAGTTGATGTAAGGGGGCACTCTGATGAAGACGGTTGATGTAAAGCAGAAGTCTGATGAAGACAGTTGATGAGAGGGGGAACTCTGATGAAGACAGTTGATGGGAAGGGGCACTCTGATGAAGACAGTTGATGGGAAGGGGCACTCTGATGAAGACAGTTGACGAGAGGGGGCACTCTGATGAAGACAGTTGATGAGAGGGGGCACTCTGATGAAGACAGTAGATGAGAGGGGGCACTCTGATGAAGACAGTTGACAAGAGGGGGCACTCTGATGAAGACAGTTGACGAGAGGGGGCACTCTGATGAAGACAGTTGAGGATAGGGGGCACCCTGATGAAGACAGTTGATGGAAGGGGGCACTCTGATGAAGACAGTTGATGTAACGGGACACTCTATTGAAGACAGTTGATGAGAGGGAGTACTCTGATGATGACAGTTGATAAGAGGGAGAAGTTTGCTGAAGACAATTGATGTAAGGGAGAATTCTGATGAAGACAGTTGATGTAAGAGGGCACTCTGATGAAGACAGTTGATGAGAGGGGGCACTCTGATGAAGACAGTTGATGAGAGGGGGCACTCTGATGAAGACAGTTGATGTAAGGGGGCACCCTGATGAAGACAGTTGATGAGAGGGGCACTCTGATGAAGACAGTTGATGAGAGGGGCACTCTGATGAAGACAGTTGATGAGGGGGCACTCTGATGAAGACAGTTGATGTAAGGGGGCACCCTGATGAAGACAGTTGATGAGAGGGGGCACTCTGATGAGGACAGTTGATGTAAGGGAGAAGTCTGATGAAGACAGTTGATGTAAGGGGGCACTCTGATGAAAACAGTTGATGAGAGGGGGTGCTCTGATGAAGACAATTGATGAGAGGGGGCACTCTGATGAAGACAGTTGATGGGAGGGGGCACTCTGATGAAGACAGTTGATAAGAGGGAGCACTCTGATGAGGACAGTTGATGGGAGGGGGCACTCTGATGAAGACAGTTGATAAGAGGGAGCACTCTGATGAAGACAGTTGATGGGAGGGGGCACTCTGATGAAGACAGTTGATAAGAGGGAGCACTCTGATGAGGACAGTTGATGGGAGGGGGCACTCTGATGAAGACAGTTGATAAGAGGGAGCACTCTGATGAGGACAGTTGATGTAAGGGAGAAGTCTGATGAAGACAGTTGATGTAAGGGGGCACTCTGATGAAAACAGCTGATGGGAGGGGGCATTCTGATGAAGACAGTTGATGGGAAGGGGCACTCTGATGAAGACAGTTGATGAGAGGGGGAACTCTGATGAAGACAGTTGATGGGAGGGGGCACTCTGATGAAGACAGTTGATAAGAGGGAGCACTCTGATGAGGACAGTTGATGTAAGGGAGAAGTCTGATGAAGACAGTTGATGTAAGGGGGCACTCTGATGAAAACAGCTGATGGGAGGGGGCATTCTGATGAAGACAGTTGATGGGAAGGGGCACTCTGATGAAGACAGTTGACAAGAGGGGGCACTCTGATGAAGACAGTTGACGAGAGGGGGCACTCTGATGAAGACAGTTGAGGATAGGGGGCACCCTGATGAAGACAGTTGATGGAAGGGGGCACTCTGATGAAGACAGTTGATGTAACGGGACACTCTATTGAAGACAGTTGATGAGAGGGAGTACTCTGATGATGACAGTTGATAAGAGGGAGAAGTTTGCTGAAGACAATTGATGTAAGGGAGAATTCTGATAAAGACAGTTGATGTAAGAGGGCACTCTGATGAAGACAGTTGATGAGAGGGGGCACTCTGATGAAGACAGTTGATGAGAGGGGGCACTCTGATGAAGAAAATTGATTTAAGGGGATACTCTGATGAAGACAGTTGATGGGAGGGGGCACTCTGATGAAGACAGTAGATGAGAGGGGGCACTCTGATGAAGACAGTTGATGAGAGGGGCTCTCTGATGAAGACAGTTGATGAGGGGGCACTCTGATGAAGACAGTTGATGTAAGGGGGCACCCTGATGAAGACAGTTGATGAGAGGGGGCACTCTGATGAGGACAGTTGATGTAAGGGAGAAGTCTGATGAAGACAGTTGATGTAAGGGGGCACTCTGATGAAAACAGTTGATGGGAGGTGGCACTCTGATGAAGACAGTGGATGAGAGGGGGTGCTCTGATGAAGACAATTGATGAGAGGGGGCACTCTGATGAAGACAGTTGATGGGAGGGGGCACTCTGATGAAGACAGTTGATAAGAGGGAGCACTCTGATGAGGACAGTTGATGGGAGGGGGCACTCTGATGAAGACAGTTGATAAGAGGGAGCACTCTGATGAGGACAGTTGATGTAAGGGAGAAGTCTGATGAAGACAGTTGATGTAAGGGGGCACTCTGATGAAAACAGCTGATGGGAGGGGGCATTCTGATGAAGACAGTTGATGGGAATGGGCACTCTGATGAAGACAGTTGATGAGAGGGGGAACTCTGATGAAGACAGTTGATGGGAGGGGGCACTCTGATGAAGACAGTTGATAAGAGGGAGCACTCTGATGAGGACAGTTGATGTAAGGGAGAAGTCTGATGAAGACAGTTGATGTAAGGGGGCACTCTGATGAAAACAGCTGATGGGAGGGGGCATTCTGATGAAGACAGTTGATGGGAAGGGGCACTCTGATGAAGACAGTTGATGAGAGGGGGAACTCTGATGAAGACAGTTGATGTAAAGCAGAAGTCTGATGAACACAGTTGATGTAAGGGGGCACTCTGATGAAGACAATTGATGGGAGGGGTCACTCTGATGAAGACAGTTGATGAGAGGGGGAACTCTGATGAAGACAGTAGATGAGAGGGGGCACTCTGATAAAGACGGTTGATTAGAGGGGGAACTCTGATGAAGACAGTTGATGGGAAGGGGCACTCTGATGAAGACAGTTGATGAGAGGCGGCACTCTGATGAAGACAGTTGACGAGAGGGGGCACTCTGATGAAGACAGTTGACGAGAGGGGGCACTCTGATGAAGACAGTTTATGGGAAGGGGCACTCTGATGAAGACAGTTGATGAGAGGGGGCACTCTGATGAAGACAGTTGATGAGAGGGGGCACTCTGATGAAGACAGTTGACGAGAGGGGGCACTCTGATGAAGACAGTTGAGGATAGGGGGCACCCTGATGAAGACAGTTGATGAGAGGGGGCACTCTGATGAAGACAGTTGATGTAAAGCAGAAGTCTGATGAACACAGTTGATGTAAGGGGGCACTCTGATGAAGACAGTAGATGAGAGGGGGCACTCTGATGAAGACAGTTGACAAAAGGGGGCACTCTGATGAAGACAGTTGACGAGAGGGGGCACTCTGATGAAGAGAGTTGAGGATAGGGGGCACCCTGATGAAGACAGTTGATGGAAGGGGCACTCTGATGAAGACAATTGATGTAAGGGGGCACTCTGATGAAGACAGTTGATGTAACGGGACACTCTAGTGAAGACAGTTGATGAGAGGGAGTACTCTGATGATGACAGTTGATAAGAGGGAGCACTCTGATGAGGACAGTTGATGTAAGGGAGAAGTTTGATGAAGACAATTGATGTAAGGGAGAATTCTGATGAAGACAGTTGATGTAAGAGGGCACTCTGATGAAGACAGTTGATGAGAGGGGGCACTCTGATGAAGACAGTTGATGAGAGGGGCACTCTGATGAAGACAGTTGATGGGAGGGGGCACTCTGATGAAGACAGTTGATGAGAGGGGGTGCTCTGATGAAGAAAATTGATTTAAGGGGATACTCTGATGAAGACAATTGATGTAAGGGGGCACTCTGATGAAGACAGTAGATGAGAGGGGGCACTCTGATGAAGACAGTTGATGAGAGGGGGGACTCTGATGAAGACAGTTGATGAGAGGGGGAACTCTGATGAAGACAGTTGATGAGAGGGGGAATTCTGATGAAGACAGTTGATGAGAGGGGGAACTCTGATGAAGACAGTTGATGAGAGGGGGAATTCTGATGAAGACAGTTGATGAGAGGGGGAACTCTGATGAAGACAGTTGATGAGAGGGGGAATTCTGATGAAGACAGTTGATGAGAGGGGCACTCTGATAAAGACAGTTGATGTAAAGCAGAAGTCTGATGAAGACAGTTGATGTAAGGGGGCACTCTGATGAAGACGGTTGATTACAGGGGGAACTCTGATGAAGACAGTTGATGGGAAGGGGCACTCTGATGAAGACAGTTGATGGGAGGGGGCATTCTGATGAAGACAGTTGATAAGAGGGGGCACTCTGATGAAGACAGTTGATGAGAGGGGGCACTCTGATGAAGACAATTGATGAGAGGGGGAACTCTAATGAAGACAGTTGATGAGAGGGGGCGCTCTGATGAAGACAGTTGATAAGAGGGGCACTCTGATGAAGACAGTTGATGAGAGGGGCACTCTGATGAAGACAGTTGATGAGAGGGGCACTCTGATGAAGACAGTTGACGTGAGGGGGCGCTCTGATGAAGACAGTTGATAAGAGGGGCACTCTGATGAAGACAATTGATAAGAGGGGCACTCTGATGAAGACAGTTGATGAGAGGGGGCACTCTGATGAAGACAGTTGATAAGAGGGGCACTCTGATGAAGACAGTTAATAAGAGGGGCACTCTGATGAAGACAGTTGATAAGAGGGGCACTCTGATGAAGACAGTTGATAAGAGGGGCACTCTGATGAAGACAGTTGGTAAGAGGGGCACTCTGATGGAGGAAATTTATGTTGGGGGAAACTCTCCTAAGGACAACTGATGTAGGGGGGACTCTAATGGGGACCCCAATGTAAGGAGGGATTCTAATAAAAGCCTGTTCTCTTTTTACTTTTGCACCACTTCTTTACTGCCTGCCGGATGTTACTTCCAGCTCATGACATACAGAAGTGCTCTGGTTGAATAGGGAATGTTGGATCCCCGCATCTCTATCTCCTAATTCTTCTTATGCACATTGTGCGGAGCTCACAGTGTGCGGTGCAATCAGAGGAAGCCGTTTCAGTCCAGGAAAGGAGCCGCTACAACCGAAGGGAAGATTTAAGTTATAATCGGACGAACTTGTAACGTCAGCTCCTAAATAATCCCAGCCCTGCGCTTGGCCTACCGATCGCAGATCTACCCAAATGACTTTTCCCGCAATTTTAATAATCACACCTGTCGCTAAAATTGCGGGAAAAGTCATTTGGGTGAATCTGCGGTCAGTACACAAAGTGCAGAGCGGGGGAGGGGAATGTATATATGGGAGCTGAGATGTGGTTTGTCCGGCGTTCTCCATCGTATTGACATCCTCCTCTAATATGATCCATCCTGACCTTCCGAGCTCGGCGGGAAAGGCTGCGCCGTGAATTAATTGAGGGAATATACGGGCAACCTGTGTGCCGCGCACATAAATCTCCTGAAGTGAAGATAAATCGACTCAATAAATTCCAACAATAGCATATCGATGGCCTAAAGAACTGTCATTTGCTTTGACATGAGTGACATCTCCTATCTAATCTTTCACATCGCCGCCGTCCGCCTCTAAACGGAACGCCGATGCCGCGTGACATTCAGCCGGGAGGGGAGAGCGGATTTTTATGCGGCTGAATATAACACGAAATCTGAATTTTTTTTTTTTTTTTGTAAATCTGATAAAGGGGAACTTTCATCGACTCCGAGAATTCTTTCATGGCATTTGAGTCCGTCACCGGGGCCGATGACAGATTCAAATCACTTTTCATCATGTATAACCGTCACCCCCCCCCCCCCCCCTTCCCTCATTTCCCATTCTTCCTACAAAAGGTGACATGCCGCGCAGGATTCTCAAATATCCTCCTCCGCGTCCCCTGACGCCGCTCGCTGTGCGCGTACGGAGAATGTTTTATAGCATGTTGGAGTAATGTGATACGGCATAATAATCTCCAGAAGTCAAATTTATGGTTTTATAAATCAAAGGCCTGAAACGCATAAGAGGAGGCCGTTCCGGACGTCCAATCGCGCCATTCTTCCAAAGGCTGGCGGTTCCAGATGCCGGGGGGGGGGTGGTGGCTCAGGTGAGCTGACCGGGCGCAGAAGGTCACAGGTGGCTCTGTAGTTGCGAATCACTTAGTTGGCTGAACAGAATTGCGGATAAAACAGGTCACATACAGTATCTGACAAAAGTAAGTACACCCCTCACATTTTTGTAAATATTTTCTTCTATCTTTTCATGTGACAACACTGAAGAAATGACACTTGTCTACAATGTAAAGTAGTGAGTGTACAGCTTGTATAACAGTGTAAATTTGCTGTCCCCTCAAAATAACTCAACACACACCCATTAATGTCTAAACCGCTGGCAACAAAAGTGAGTACACCCCTAAGTGAGAATGTCCAAATTGGGCCCAATTAGCCATTTTCCCTCCCCGGTGTCATGTGACTCGTTAGTGTTACAAGGTCTCAGGTGTGAATGGGGAGCAGGTGTGTTAAATTTGGTGTTATCGCTCTCACTCTCTCATACTGGTCACTGGAAGTTCAACATGGCACCTCATGACAAAGAACTCTCTGAGGATCTGAAACAAAGAATTGTTGCTCTACATAAAGATGGCCTAGGCTATAAGAAGATTGCCAAGACCCTGAAACTGAGCTGCAGCGCGGTGGCCAAGACCATACAGCGGTTTAACAGGACAGGTTCCACTCAGAACAGGCCTCGCCATGGTCCACCAAAGAAGTTGAGGTCACGTGCCCAATTTGATGCAGTGTGCGGCGTATGGTCTGAGCACTGACAGGCTGACCCCCCACCCCTTCAACCTCTGCAGCAATGCTGGCAGCACTCATACGTCTATTTCCCAAAGACAACCTCTGGATATGACGCTGAACACGTGACCTCAACTTCTTTGGTGGACCATGGTGAGGCCTGTTCTGAGTGGAACCTGCCCTGTTAAACCTCTGTATGGTCTTGGCCACCGTGCTGCAGCTCAGTTTCAGGGTCTTGGCAATCTTCTTATAGTCTAGACCATCTTTATGTAGAGCAACAATTCTTTTTTCCAGATCCTCAGAGTGTTTCTTGCTATGAGGTGCCATGTTAAACTTCCAGTGACCAGTATGAAAGAGTGAGAGCGATAACACCAAATTTAACACACCTGCTCCCCATTCACACCTGAGACCTTGTAACACTAACGAGTCACATGACACCGAGGAGGGAAAATGGCTAATTGGGCCCAATTTGGACATTTTCACTTAGGCAATTTGGACATTTTCACTTAGGGGTGTACTCACTTTTGTTGCCAGCGGTTTAGACACTAATGGCTGTGTGTTGAGTTATTTTGAGGGGACAGCAAATTTACACTGTTATACAAGCTGTACACTCACTACTTTACATTGTAGCAAAGTGTCATTTCTTCAGTGTTGTCACATGAAAAGATAGAAGAAAATATTTACAAAAATGTGAGGGGTGTACTCACTTTTGTGTGATAGTGTATATATATATATATATATATATATATAGATAGATAGATAGATAGATAGATAGATAGATAGATAGATAGATAGATAGATAGATAGATAGATAGATAGATAGATAGATAGATATAATTATATATATATAATTATTATTATTATTATTATTATTATTATTATTATTATTATTATTTTTATTTATTTATTTATTTACTTTTAATTCCTTTTTTTCCATGAAAGTTCCTGGAGTCAGCATAGTGGTCTATAAACTATTCCAAGAATTTATTTTTTTAATTTAATTTTTACTTTTTTTCCTGTAAAGAGCGGTGGACCGCTTTGGTTTTAGGACATTTAGAAACCACCTGGGGAAAAAAGAAATTCTCAACTGATAATTTGAATTATCAGCACATCTGAATTACTTTATGAATTCTACCTACGTAACTATTTACGATTCTCTGTAAAGAAATGCTCCATCCATTTTCTTCCGCCCCGAGCTATTTCTTCCTTTTTAATTTTCTTTATGTCAGCTTCTTTTTCTGCCGTTTGATATGTTATTTTCATTGATTGCTTTACCTACTAATTGTTACTGCGAGGCAACTGCGCATTGTCAAGATGGTTTTTCCAGAGACGGAGAGATGTTTATGGCCCTCTGATAATCCAGTGATGCAATCAACATAATTGCGCGCCGGGCGCGCGGACGGCGCTACCTCCCAAATCTCATCGAGAGCGGGAAAATCACTCGAAAAATAAAAAATAAAAAATAAAGCCCAGTAATTACCTTGGGCATTCAGCATTCAAAATAAAAAAAAATATACTGAATACAAATCGTTTCATGCACAATTCTTTTCTAATCCCATAATCTGCAGACAGGGCACCATGATTTCATGAAACCGTACCAGGGATGTAAATATATGCAAATAGCCCCTTCTATAAGCAGTAGTCAATTTTAATCTCGGTCCGGTCTTCGCAGAATCCCTGTTGCAATTTGTTGCGTCTTAATGCGGTCTGAGCGGGCTGTAAAGCGCCGAGGCCCGATAGTCATTTTGGTAGACAATCACAAGGTTAATCTCTCTGGCTTTGCATTGTTAAATTGCTGGAATAGGTTTTAAAGGACCGGCGAACCTCTAAGATCTTGCTTAACAGAGAAAAAGCTACCAAGAAAATCCGCCAATTTGTACGTAAAAAATTTCCATATTCACTGATCTGTTTTTTTTTTTATTATCTGCTGTAGAAGGAAAATGTTCTCGAGACACACCGGGCTTTCTACTTTTTGACAACAGTGGCTCGATCCTCAAAAGATTTGACATTGGAGATCACTGACAACAGCCTATCCAAGGTGGTCCGCGTGTAAGAGGCGCGTCATGATTGGCTAGAATTGGCACCAAGAGCACAAGTCCCTAGCCCCGCTCCTGTCCTTCTAAAACACTTCTCCCCTGCCAGGAGTCACAGCATGAGAAGTGCCACCTATCAGTGCCACCTATCAGTGCCTATCAGTGCCACCTATCAGTGCCGCCTTTCAGTGCCTATCAGTGCCACCTATCAGTGCCACCTCTCAGTGCCTATCAGTGACACCTATCAGTGCCCATTAGTGCTGCTTATCAGTGCCCATTAGTGCAGCCTATCAGTGCCCATTAGTGCCACCTATGCCACCTATCAGTGCACATCAGTGACGCCAATCAGTGCCACCTATCAGTAGTGCCTATCAGTGCTGCCTATCAGTGCCACCTATCAGTGCCTATCAGTGCTGCCTATCAGTGCCACATATGAGTGCCCATCAGTGAAGAATATCAGTGCCCATCAACAACACCTATCAGTACCCATTAGTTCCACCTATCAGTGCCTATCAGTGCTGCCTATCAGTGCTGCCTATCAGTGACAAATATCAGTGCCCATCAACAATGCCTATCAGTGCCCATTAGTGCCACCTATCAATGCCACCTATCAGTGCCCACCAGTGACACCTATCAGTGCCTATCAGTGCCGCCTATCAGTGCCCATCAGTGACACATATCAGTGCCTATCAGTGACGCCTATCAGTGCCTATTAGTGCCGCCTATCAGTGCCCATCAATGTCACCTATCAGTGCCCATCAGTGACACCTATCAGTGCCCATCAGTGCCGCTTATCAGTGCCCATTAGTGCAGCCTATCAGTGCCCATTAGTGCCACCTATGCCACCTATCAGTGCACATCAGTGACGCCAATCAGTGCCACCTATCAGTAGTGCCTATTAGTGCTGCCTATCAGTGCCACCTATCAGTGCTGCCTATCAGTGCCACATATGAGTGCCCATCAGTAAAGAATATCAGTGCCCATCAACAACACCTATCAGTACCCATTAGTGCCACCTATCAGTGCCTATCAGTGCCCATCAGTGACAAATATCAGTGCCCATCAACAATGCCTATCAGTGCCCATTAGTGCCACCTATCAATGCCACCTATCAGTGCCCATCAGTGACACCTATCAGTGCCTATCAGTGACACCTATCAGTGCCTATCAGTGCCGCCTATCAGTGCTTATCACTGACGCCTATCAGTGCCTATTAGTGCCGCCTATCAGTGCTCATCAGTGACACCTATCAGTGCCCATCAGTGACACCTATCAGTGCCCATCAGTGCCGCCTATCAGTGCCCATTAGTGCCGCCTATCAGTGCCCATTAGTGCCGCCTATCAGTGCCCATTAGTGCCACCTATCAGTGCACATCAGTGACGCCAATCAGTGCCACCTATCAGTAGTGCCTAGCAGTGCTGCCTATCAGTGCCACCTATTAGTGCCTATCAGAGCTGCCTATCAGTGCCCATCAACAACACCTATCAGTGCCCATCAGTGACACCTATCAGTGCAGTCTCATCGGTGAAGGAGAAAAATTACCTGTTTGCCAAATTTTATAATAAAACAGTATTTTTTTCGAAATTTTCTGTATTTTTTCACTTGTTTAGCAAACAATAAAAAAACCAGTGGTGATTAAATATGACCAAAGGTAAGCTCTATCTGTTTAAAAAAAATGATAAAAATGAATTTGGGTACGGTGTTGCATGGTCACGCCATTGTCATTCAAAGAGTGACAGCGCTGAAAGCTGAAAATTGGCCTGGGCAGGAAGGGGGGTACAAGTGCCCAATCAGCAAGTGGTTAAGCACCTATCAGTCTTTCCTTCCACCTGGGGTCATTAGTACTCACACAACTGGACTCGCTGTAGACACCTCCTCCATAGGTCCCCCCATCCCAGGACCCTTCAGGGAAGCAGCCTCACTCAGGGAACTCATGGGCGGGCCTAAAAAAAACATTTTGCAGTTCACCCCCAGCCCCCACTTCCATAAGGGACAGAAAGTCCACAGCCAGGTCTTCCTGGGGGCAGTTCTTCTCCTTTAGGCCTCCAGCCCTGACCAGGTCCTTGGCTCCCATACCTCAGGTGCCGCAGGGGCTCCTCCCAACCTGGCTTATATCTGAGCACTGACTATGACATCACTACAGAAGGGCTCTAACTAAAAGGGGCCTAGCACCTGATGACACTGTCTGCTGAGACCATACATTTTTCTGGTACAGAGCCACCTAGTAGTAGGCTTGCCACCTGTCCGGGATTCACCCGGACAGTTCGGGTTTTGGATCATGCATCCGGGTTTCAAACTGTCTGAAACTCGGACACGTTGTTCAGACTGGACTATGACTTCCCTGCAGGGTTGTCAGTTACTTTTTCTCTCACACTGACCAAAGCCAGCTCTAACAGTCCTCTTCCCCTCCCCCCACACACACACACAGAGGGGAGAGAGGGCTCGATCTGCTGCTCTTCCTCCCGCACCTGCCCCTCTGTGTCTGCTCCCACACTCCAATCCCTGGCGCTGTGCCTCAGAAAAGGAAAGTGCAGGCCGGAAATTTGAAGTCCAACAGCCACAGATATATCTGGATGAGAGGTGCTGACTGCCAAGAGGTGAGTGAGCTCACCATCCATCTCTGTCTGTCACTGAAGTCTCCTCCTTCCCCATACTCTCTCCTGTCTCTGAGTGAGTACACTAAGGTAAATCAGGGTTCTCAGAGCACCCCTTACATCAGAGTTCCCCTTTACACCAGGGGCAGTAGTGTTACCCCTTTTATCAGAGTCCGCTCCATACATCAGTGTTCCTCCTTAAATCAGGGTTCCCAGAGCATCCCATATGTCAGAGTCCCCAAAGTTCTCCCTTACATCAGAGTCTGCAGAGTCCCAACTTACAGTGTAAGAGAACTCTGTGGCTTCAGATGTAAAGGGGAACTCTGTGAATTCAGATGTAAAGGGGGACTCTGTGGACTCAGATGTAAAGAGGAACTCTGTGGATTCAGATGTAAATGGAGACTTTGTGGACTCTGATGTAAATGGGAACTCTGAATTCAGATGTAAAGGGGGACTCTGTGGATTCAGATGTAAAGAGGGACTCTGTGGATTCAGATGTAAATAGAGACTTTGTGGATTCAGATGTAAAGGGGGACTCTGTGGATTCAGATGTAAAGAGGGACTCTGTGGATTCAGATGTAAAGAGGGACTCTGTGGATTCAGATGTAAAGGGGGACTCTGTGGATTCAGATGTAAAGAGGGACTCTGTGGATTCAGATGTAAAGGGGGACTCTGTGGATTCAGATTTAAAGGGGGGCTCTGTGGATTTCAAAATCATGCAAAGAAAAAGGAGTTTCCTTTGGGGGGGGGGGCAACAAACGCTCATTGGGCAGCCCATTGAAATGAATGGGCTGCCCTATGTGCAACACGCAGAAATTAGTGTAAATCGTGTTAAAAAAAAAAAATTACGATTTGGAATGCATGGCATTGTGTACAGCCCTGTCGGGCTTTGATGTTAGAATAGCATTGGGTGGTCAGGGAGGCGGTAAAACCACAGCACAGCTGCCTACTTGAAGATTTCAGTATTGGTCCCTTTTTTTCAGTCTTAACCACAACACATAGCATCCTTTGATTCCTAAACTTAACCACCTAAGGACCGAACCTCTTTTTGACACTTGTTGTTAAAATCTTTTTTTTTTTTTTTTTTTTGCTAGAAAATTACATAGAACCCCCAAACATTATATATGCATTTTTTTAGACACCCTAGAGAAAAAAATTGCGGTTGTTGCAATACTTTATGTCACACTGTATTTGCGCAGCGGTCTTACAAGCACAATTTTTGGGGGAAAAATACACTTTTTTGACTTAAAAAATAAGACAACAGTAAAGTTAGCCCAATTTTTTTTATATTGTGAAAGATAATGTTACGCCGAGTAAAACTGATACCCAACATGTCACGCTTCAAAATTGCGCCCGCTCGTGGAATGGCGACAAACTTTAACCCATAAAAATCTCCAAAAGCGACGTTTAAAAATCTCTATAGGTTACCAGTTTTGAGTTACAGGGGAGGTCTAGGACTAGAATTATTGCTCTCACTCTAACGATTGCGACGATACCTCACATGTGTGGTTTGAACACCATTTTTGGGCTTGAGTTACGTATGCGTTCGCTTCTGCGCACAAGCTCAGCGTAACATGGCGCTTTTAATTTTTTTTTTAATTTATTTTACTTTTTATTTCTTATTTTTACACTGTCCTTTACACTGTCCTTTTTTTAAAATTTATTTTACTTTTTATTTCTTATTTTTACACTGTCCCTTAAAAAAAAAAAAAAAAAATGGTGTCACTTTTATTCCTATTACAGGGAATGTAAACATCCCTTGTAATAGAAAAAAAAGCATGACAGGACCTCTTAAATGTGAGATCTGGGGGTTTAAAAAGACCTCGGATCTCGTTTTTACACTAAAATGCAATTAAAAAAAAAAAATTAAATGTCTTTTTTTTTTTTCAAAGAAAAAAATAAATAAAATTCCCCTTTAAGACCATTGGGCGGAAGTGACGTTTGACGTCGCTTCCGTCATCCAATGTTATGGAGCGCGAGTGGGGGGCCACCTTCCCCTCACTCGACTTCAGGCCAGTCAGGGGAGAGGACGCGATCGTCTCCACCGCTACCGACAGCTCCGGAGCAGGTGGGGGTTGGGTACCCTCTCCCTCCCCGATTAAAAGTTATCTTACAGCGAATCCGCCACAGAGACCACTTTTATCCTAAAGAGGACCGCCCGCCATTTCTGAAAATACTGGGGTTATGGCAGCAACAACGGTATTTAGCGCCAAAGTACCGACGTACAGCTACGGCGGCTTTGCGGCAAGCGGTTAAACTCATCATTTCGTGAAATGTCATGGAATTTTCCAATCAGGCTGCTGGTTTTGTGTTTGGATTTTTCTCCCCTGCGCCCTCCTGCCCCTCGGCACAGTCCCTCAAATTACACAGGTTTAAAACAGCACTGAGTTCGAGAGACTGAAACCACATCGTAGGTTTCTTCCTTTGCAGCAATCTGGGATTGATTCCTTTTGCTGTTTACAAGGTATTTACTATACATTTCCTTCCATTCGCTTCTGAGCTAAGCACTTACCGGAGAATCCCTGATTGATGTATATTTGGTGGGAGGTCATTTACACACTTGCCCAGTTTACAGCCCAGCCATTAGACCTCTTTCGACCATGCTCTTAGTTTTATGATGCCTTGCATAGATATGTGTGCTCTTACAGTATTGAAGCTTCTCTTGTAAATGTGGTTTAGCTATTAGGGGAAAAAGAAACGGAGGCGTCATACCAGTTCAATGTCTATATATTCCTTTCAGATCAGTTACACTATATGGCCAAAGTATATGGACACCACTCCACACAGGATTACGCTCAGAAGATTCTAGCGAGGGTTACCGTCAATGCTACAGATTACTGAGACATTTCAGATGTTCTTGCACGTCTAACCTTGTTGTTACGGTTTGGTGAAGGCCCTTTTTCTGTTCCACCATGACTGTGCCCCTCCGTACAAAGCCAGGTCCATAAAGAAGTGGTTTGACCAGTTTGGTTTGGAGGAACCGTAATAATATGCCCAAACCATTATAATAATATAGATAATACAGCGCTAGCAAACATAACATTGATGGAAGGAGAAAAAAACAAAACGTTAATAACAAAAGTAAAAGTTCATATCTAGTTGGGGGCTGCTGGTTTGTTCATTATCACCTTGCCAATCACTCCGCTTCCGATCCCCCATCACGCGCACATGACACCAAACAGTCAAAGTTCAAGTTTTATCACTTTATATTCGTGGAGCCAATCTGGGATTATTCATAGAGAGATATGAGATACTCCACCAGACCCCACTAAATGAAGGTGTAATCCATAGCCGAAGCTTTGATGTTGGACTTCCCTAAGCGATCCTTTCCTGGTTCTATCGTTTCCTCTTCTGCAGCACTCCCAAGTTAAACAAAAGGGGCATTACTCTGAATAATTCCCTCTGCCTGACCGATAGATTTCCTTTCGGTGTTGAACTTAAGGCCACAGGCCATCACTGCCTATTTCCATGACTCCCACGCCAACGCCCATCAGTCTTTGGGAAGTTACTGTAATATGGTTTATACGGTGGTCTGTAGGCTCACAGTATGTCATTCCATTTACTCCTGCTCTAGTTTCTCTGGGTTTCTCTGGGTTTCCCCTGACCTGTTCCCTCCCAATCAACAGTCCATGTTTCACTCACAGAAAGTAGATCCCCAGTCCTCTTCTTCCGCTTTACTTCTACTTCCTCCTCACTCGCCCGGCACATCCCCACATGGGAATGTCCGGTTCTGTCCCCAGCGCTACATGTAATCCAGGCACCCTATCTGGACCTCCTGGAACACTCTTCTGGGCCCCTGGCTCCTCTTTCCTGCGCTCGGGCCCCAGGCCCCTCTCCTCCTGTGCTTGGGCCCCAGGCCCCTCTCTCCTCCGGAAGCATGTTACCTCTCCTTTATATGAGAGACCTCCTATCGACCAAACAAGTTAATGATTGGTCAGGACTCTCACATAAATTCCCTGCCACTCAGGTCTCAGCCCATCCTCTCCTTCTGGAACAATCCACCATCAGGCAGAGGAGGCGCCTCTGAACCAAAGTGTAGGTGGCCACCCCCCCCCACTATTCTGACACTTCCAACCCCAAACCACACCAACCAGGCCTGGCAAAATACCACAGGCCTGGCTAAATTTACCTGTAATAACTCCTATGCTGCAAATTCTACAATATCCCACCTATCCTTAAGTAGAGGACGCTACATCAAGATTGATGTGCTACAATCCAACAAAAGTGCAAAAGTGCTCCAAAGTTTTCAGGAGTACCGCAACACCCCCTCCTGTGTCCCCACTCACCAAATGTAGTAGACCCTCAGCTTTTCAGTCTAGGGGTCACTTCAGGCTTAATAGTGATGGCCAGGAATGGCAACTTGCACATCAGATCATCCTATAAATTTCCTTAGTTGAGAATACTCGGCCAGAATAGTAGATACCCAAAAATTAAAAGAAAGGAACTAATAGTGCCGCTTAAAAAAGGCGTTTATTGCGCATAGAAAATGTGCTTACAAGAGGTAAGGTAAAACCAGGCATAACAAACATGGAGCTGAAGATACAAAAACGCTGTTCATGGTGTGCGTTTCACGACAGCGACATCAAATAGGAACCGGATATTACGTCTACACGTTTCAGCCTCCCACAAGCCGTCATCAAGGACCTCCCAAATCATTGTGACTCCATTTTGATATATTTTTATATGCTTTGATATGCTTTTGCCATTTCAACTATGAAAGAATGCTTAGAAAAATGCTTCCACAAGCACTGTACTCTATATATATCATTGTGGGTTGGTTTGTCCTTTCCAGTTTTCTGTTCTGTAGGCCATAGGACAGGATGCATGACTTATGACTCATAACCAGATGGCCTGTTGACTCTTGTAACCTCATGATAAATGTATTTTAGGGGTCATTGACTTGTATAACTATATATTTTATACCAATACATCATTTACTAACCACTCCCCCCTCCCCTCTTTCTATTGGTATGTTGAACCATATATAAGCTGTAACGCACCCAATAAAGGCAGACATTTTACAAATGCACAACCTGCCTCTCGTTTCATTCAGTGTCTCCAGATATCTGAGGGCCCTGTTGGTGTACCTAATAGACGGGTGGTCGTCCAGAATACCTACTATTTCATTTCAGGAACTAGAGTATCTCAACCCTCAACCCTGCTGAATACTTTTAAGGTAAAGTCGAACACCAATTCTGGACCAGATCTTCATGTGCAACATGTGCACACTGGGGTAACTGGAGACACAGGGGACACTGAGTTGTAGGAGATACAGCATCATTGAAGACACAGGGGCTATTGGAGTCACAAGGGTGATGGGTGATACAGCATGTTTTAGGGTCACGAGGAGACACAGAGAGGCATGGGGGACAATTAGTAATTGAAGGAAAAGAAGTACTGGGGTCCCTGGAGACACTGGGATTTATGGGGTGCACAGGGTCAATTGAGACACTTTAGTTGTGGGAGTCACAGGAGTCTCTGGAGACATAGGGGTCACTGGAGTCACAAGGGTGATGGGTGACACAGCACATTCTGGAACACTGAAGTTGCAGGAGACATAGTAGTCTTTGGAGACACAGGGGTCACTGGAGTCATCAGGATGATGGGTGACACAGCTTGTTCTGGGGTTTACGGAGTGACACAGATGTGCACAGGGATTAAAAAAAGTCACCAGAGGCACAGAAGACACTGAAGTTGCAGGAGACACTGGAGTTGCAGGAGATACATGAGTCACTGGAGACACAGGGATCACTAGAGGCACCAGGGTGATGGGTGATACAGCATGTTCTAGGGTCACAGGGTGACACAGAGGTGCACCAGGGACTATTAGACACTGGAGGAATAGCAGTGATGTGGTCCCTGGGGACACTTGGCTTTATGGGGTGCACAGGGTCACTTAAGACACCAGGGTCAATGGAGACACTGGAGTTGCGAGAGACACAGGAGCCCCTGGAGACACAGACAAGAGTGAAGGGTGACACAGCATGTTCAGGGGTTTACAGAGTGACACACACAGGTGCACGGGGATAAAAGGTCACTGGAGACACTAAAGCTGCAGGAGACACAGGAGTCACTGGAGACACAGGGGCCACTGCAGTATGTTCTAGAGTCACAGGGTAACCTGAATAGATAGATTCAGATAGATGGGAGGTGTCATCCAGCATCGCGGGTTGGGGGCAGTGGCTCCAGGCTAGTGAGTGCGGGGTCCGGGCAGCGGCTCCAGGCTAGCGGGTGCAGTGTCCGGGCAGTGGCTCCAGGCTAGCGAGTGTGGGGCCCGGGCAGGGGCTCCAGGCTAGCGGGTGCGGGGTCTGGGCAGCAGCTCAAGGGTGGGGGGCTTCCTCTCTGGCTCCAGCAGCTTCCTCCCTGGCTCCACTTAAGGCATCCAATAGGATCGCCTGATGTTTTGGCCAATCGGGAAACAGGTCTCACACCTGCTTCCTGATTGGCGGGGAGAAAATTTAGTGTGGAAATAGCGAAAATGTATTCTCTATCTTCAAAAAAGTATTGTCTTAGTATTTTGATTACACCCCCGCAATACACCCGGTGAGTGCTACTTTGTATTTATTTAGGGAGGATTCCCATCCTTCTTGTTTTTGGCTTCACCCAACTGGGTGGGATCGGGACAAGCCCACCATTTTCTGAAGCCTATTAGAGCTAATCATGTGCTTCAAAAACACCCCCCCGCTATAGGAATTCATGCGCCCGGCGTCCTGAAGGAGGCCAGACGCATGAATAGGAAGGGCGGCGGTGGTGTTAGGGGGGGCGGCGCCCGTGCGCCTACAATGCACAAGCCACCACTGCTTTGACCCTCAGATTACTCCGTTGACCCCACTTCTGCCTGCTGATCCCTGTATGACCTTTAGCGTGCTCTTGGACTCCGCTGCTGCCTGATTACTAGTGTATGACCTCGGCTTACTCCTGACTTTGCTTGCTGCCTTATTCTTGGCTGACATTCTGTGTATGACAACTGGCCTGGATCCTGACCCTTCTCCTGGCCCTCCCCTCTGCTAAGTCTCATCTGGTACCTCTGAGGGACTCCTGTCCAGCAGTGCAACTAGCTTCTCCAGCTGCCATCCAGCCAACATCACCGCTTCACTCAGCCTGTCGCAGCTGGCAACCCCTGCTTCTTTGGGCATAGCACTACTTGCTACCACCTTCAGGGGTGCCTGCACTCAGCCGCAAGGGAAGCCCTCTCAGCACTTCAGCCTCCAACCAGATATGTAACCATTGCTGGTCAGCGGCATCCAACTCATCAGACCTTGATAGCATGAGTGAGGATTCCTAAAGTGATTGTTTGGGTTCGTTTTTCTGTTTTTTTTTAACCACTTCAGCCCCGGAAGATTTGGCTGCTCAATGACCAGAGCACTTTTTACGACACGGCACTGCGTCGCTTTAACTGACAATTGCGCGGTCGTGCGACGTTGTACCCAAACAAAATTGACTTCCTTTTTTTCCCACAAATAGAGCTTTCTTTTGGTGGTATTTGATCATCCAGAAAAAGAGCAACAATTTTGAAAAAAACACAATATTTTTTACTTTTTGCTATAATAAATATACCCATTTTTTTTAAAAAAAGCTATTTTTTTCCTCAGTTTAGGCTGATACATATTCTTCTACATATTTTTGGTAATAAAAATCGCAATAAGCGAATATTGATTGGTTTGTACAAAAGTTATAGCCTCTACAAAATAGGAGATAGATTTATTATTATTTTTTTTTTACTAGTAATGGCGGTGATCTGCAATTTTTTTATCGGGACTGCGACATTATAGCGGACACATCGGACACATTTTTGTGACGGTTGACAATTATACAGAGATCAATGCTATAAAAATGCACTGATTACTGTATAAATGTCACTGGCAGGGAAGGGGTCAACACTAGAGGGCGATCAAGGGGTTAAATGTGTTCCCTGACTGTGTGTTTTAACTGTAGGGAGAGGGGACTGACTATAGGAGATGACAGATCGTGGTTCCTAGCTATTAGGAACTCACGATCTGCATCTTCTCTCCTCACAGAACAGGGATTTGTATGTTTACACACACGTCCCTGTTCTGCCTCTCGTGCCCGAGATCGCTCGTGGACAGCGGTCACGAGCATCGGCACCCCCCCGAGTGCAGCGGGTGCGTGCGCCTGCTATCCCACTTAAAGGGACCGATGTATAGCTACGATGGCTCATGGGATCGTGCTGACCTGCCACAGTATAATGGCGGCGGCTGGTCAGCAAGTGGTTAAATAACAAACATGTCATACTTACCTGCTCTGTGCAAGAGTTTTACACATAGCGGCCTTAATCCTCCTCTTCTGGGGTGCCCCGGCGGTACCCCCATGGAGAGCCGCTTTCCCTGGGGGGGCATCCATGTGGGCACGCTCACGAATCCCGCTGCTGTATCCATTGACACAGACAGCAGGACTCGGACCCGCCCACCCCCCCCCCCCGACTCCGGTGTCACTGGATCTGCTTGACAGCAGCGGGAGCCAATGGTTCTGTTGCTATCAATCTATCCAACGAGGATCCGAGACAGCGGCTGGAGTTGCTGGGCTTGTGCACATTGCTGGAACAATCGGGTTCAAGTAATAAAAACAGGAGGGGGGGCTCTAGGGGTAGCTGCAGCTCAAAAGGTTTTTCAGCTTAATACATAGAATGCATTAAGGTGAAAAACCATGAGACTTTAGAACCTTTAAGCATTTATCGTGGGTCTCAGAGCAGTATTACAATAGTGACACTGCACTACTCTGGGGAGATGATTTACACACTATGATTGCTTACAACCGTGATAATAACTAACCCAATATAAGCAACCATTTTTTTTTGCATCCATTCATCCATTGTGAACTATTGTAAAGCTGTGATTGGCCACAGCTATGACATGGTACAGTTGCTCTGCGATTGACCCTGTCTGTACCATGTGATCATTGTGAACAATCACAGAGGTCAAAACAATAGTACACAATGAATGGCTATGAATGGAAGCCATTCATTGAGTACAATTGCCATGTGATCCGCTGTGATTGGCCACAGCGATCACATGGTATAGGCAGTGGTCCGGTACACTGATTTGCGCGAGCGCGATCTGTGGAGGGTGTCATATGACGCCCACCCAGGATGGCAGCGCTCCCCGCTCGGCCATCATTCCATTTTCTGTTTCCCCGAAAATAAGACCTAGCGTGATTGTCGGTGATGGCTGCAATATAAGCCCTACCCTACCCCCAAAATAAGCCCTAGTTAAAGTCCTTGTAGGTCTTATTTTCAGGGTACGGCTTATTTTCAGGGAAATAGGATAGGGCTTATTTGGGAGGTAGGGATTATGAATAGAAGCCATTCATTGCTTACAACTACCATGTGATCGGCTGTGATTGGTCACAGCGATCACATGGTATAGGCAGTGGCCTGGTACACTGATTTGCGCGAGGCGCGATCTGTGGAGGGTGTCAATATGATGGCAGCGCTCCCCGCTCGGCTGTCATTCCATTATATCCCGTTTCCCCGAAAAAAAGACCTAGCGTGATTGTCGGTGATGGCTGCAAAATAAGCCCTACCACCCAAATAAGCCCTAGTTAGAGTCCTTGTAGGTCTTATTTTCAGGGTAGGCCTTATTTTCGGGGAAACAGGGTAGGGCTTATTTGGGGGGTAAGGCTTATATTGCAGCCATCACCGACAATCACGCTAGGTCTTATTTTCGGGGAAACAGGGTAGGTCGGGCGGGAAGCCGTTAAAGACAGCACCAGCGCCAGTACTCTGAGCGAAACGCGTGATGGACAGAAGAAGACCTGGTGAAAGATCATGGAGGAGGTGAATGTGACTGTTGTTGCTGTGTATGGGATAAAGTTTCTGAAAGGTCCACTTTAAGGATTTTCTCTTTCTTCCTCCTCCTAGTTTATCAAAGCCGTATGCTGACACCATCAAATAACTTAAATAATTATAATTTCCTACTACAATAATATCCGAAATCAGAGCGAATTGTTACACATCAGTTTCTAAACTGTTTACAGCAAAACCCTTTTTAAATCCAGGGAGAGGCAATGATGAATATATTATGAGTATAATAATAGCTTTTGCTGACAGCATAGTTATTTAAATATTCATTTGACTGGAGATGTGATTAATGTTTAAGTTACTAATTTCAGAACTCTCTTCTCTTATTGGGTAGTTAACAGCTTTCCACCTTAGAATGTAGATTTATTTAATTTGCCGTAAATTATTAATGTGTCCTCCAATTTAAAGGCATGGAAGGAAGGGCACTTACCAGTGTATCAAATAATGTGAAAGTGCCCGCTAACCTCCCATTTTACTCTTCATGTACTATTCATCGCTCAAACAGAAACATTAAAGTTAAAGCGTACCTAAAACCAACAACATGAACATAATATATTGGAGATAAATAGTCCTCAAATATGGAGGCTGCTTTAGTTTTCTTTATTTAGGCTTTTTTTTTTTTGTTCCTTGTTATGTTTCAGGCACTGCTTTATGCTTCACGCTCACCTAGGTGGATGTTGCATCCGTCCCCTGCTGGATCCAACGCTGAGAGCTCGATTTCTCAGAGCTCTGTGAGCCCCAAACCATAATTCCCCCCTCCACCAAATGATTCGGAGGGGTGGCTCAATACTTTTGGCAATATAGTGTGGATGAGCAAGCTTGGGGTGGAGGAACTTCACTGGCCTGCTCAGAGTACTGACCTCAACCCCAGTGGCGGCTGGTGCTCAAAATTTTTTGGGGGGGCGCAAACAAACGCCATCAAACGCAGCCACTGTGCCCATCAAACGCAGCCACTGTGCCCATCAATTGCAGCCACTGTGCCCATCATTTGCAGCCACTGTGCCATCAAACGCAGCCACTGTACACATCGAACGCAGCCACTGTGCCCATAAATTGCAGCCACTGTGCCCCATCAATTTCAGACACTGTGCCCATCAATTGAAGCCACTGTGCCATCAAACGTAGCCACTGTGCCCATCAATTTCAGACACTGTGCCCATCAATTGGAGCCACTGTACCATCAAACGCAGCCACTGTGCCATCAAACGCAGCCACTGTGCCCATCAATTTCAGACACTGTGCCCATCAATAGCAGCCACTGTGCCCATCAATTGCAGCCACTGTGCCCACCAATTGAATCCACTGTACCATCAAATGCAGCTACTGTGCCATCAAACGCAGCTACTGTGCCCATCAATTGCAGCCACTGTACCATCAAACACAGCCACTGTGCCCATCATTTGCAGCCGCTGTGCCATCAAACGCAGCCACTGTGCCCATTAATTGCAGCCACTGTGCCCATCAAAGGCAGCCACTGTGCCCCATCAATTTCAGACACTGTGCCATCAATTGCAGCCACTGTGCCATCAAACGCAGCCACTGTGCCCATCAAACGCAGCCACTGTGCCCATCGAACGCTGCCATTGTGCCCATCACTAATTGCAGCCACTTTGCCCATCAATTTCATAAGCAGCCACTGGACCATCAAACACAGCCACTGTGCCCATCCAATGCTGCTACTGGATCATCAAATGCAGCCACTGCGCCCCATCAATTTCAGCCACTGTGCCATCAAACGCAGCCACTGTGCCATCAAATGCCGCCAATCTGACCCCCCCCGCGCTCACCCGCTTGCGTCTGCCTGGCACTTACCCTGTCTCGGTGGGGCAGTGGGTGACGGCGAGCGGTGTCCTCCATAGGTCTTCTCCCGTCCTCCTCTCCTCCTGTCATCTCCAATACGTGATTGGATGCCTGATAGGCGTCCAATAAGAGCGCCTGATGTTTCAGCCAATCAGGTGATGGGTAACAGACCCGAGCACCTGTTTGGCTGAGAGGCAGTTCAGTGTTAGAACAGCGAATATTCATTCGCTGTTCTAACACACCTGTGTGAACTGCGAGCGCCAAGCATGATGCTTGTAGGTCACCATTTTTGATGCCTATTAGAGTCTATGGCTCTAATCAGGTGCTTCAAAAACACCCCCCTCCGCTGTAATTCAGGCACCCTTTAGGCGTTTGAATAGGGGGTGTCAGCGGCGGCCATGGATAGATTCGTGCAATGCATGAATCTATCTATTGGTGATAGAGGGTGGTGGCTGGAGAGAGGGAGCGGCGCCCGTTGCACCCTTATGGACGCACCGCCACTGCTCAACCCGATAGCACAGCTTTGGGATGAATTATAGCGGAGACTGTGAGCCAGGCCTTCTCATCCAACATCAGTGCCTGACCTCACAAATGCTCTTCTGGAAGAATGGTCAAACATTCCCATAGACACACTCCTAAACCTTGTGGACGGCCTTCCCAGAAGAGTTGAAGCTGTTATAACCGCAAAGGGCGGGCCAACTCAATATTGAACCCTACGGACTAAGACTGGGATGCCATTAAAGTTCATGTGTGTGTAAAGGCAGGTGTCCCAATACTTTTGACAATGTAGTGTGTATAAAGATCCCATTCAGGTGTCCTAATCCCCCTACACGATGGGGGGCTTTTTGTTCTCCTATAGCCTTCAGTTTTTTTTTTGTTTTTTTTTCTCAAACAAAATTTTTATTGAGAATTAACAGGTATAACAATGTAACAGAAATGACATAGATATCAGAGACATATTATAATCTTCTGCCAGTTTACAGAAAATAAAAGTTAGTCTTGTATATTCATTAAAGGTAGAAAGGCGTCAGGTACATATTTTCTTATTCAGCATAAAGAAAGACATTGTTTCAGTGAGTGGGATAGTCGGGGTAAAGGATAATGAGTATGATGAACTTAACCACTTGCTGACCAGCTGCCGTCATTATACCGCTTCAGGTTGGGACATTCCCGCGAGCCGTTGTAGCTGTACGTCAGCTCCTGTAAGCAGGATAGCAGCCCGCTGCACTCGGGGGGTGCCAATGCTTGTGACGGGCGGTCGCAATGACCACCGGCCACGAGCGATCACGGGCACGAGAGGCAGAACAGGGACGTGTGTGTGTGTAAACACACAAATCCCAGTTTTGCGAGGAGAGGCAGATCATGAGTTACCAATAGCTAGGAACCACGATCTGTCATTTCTTCTAGGTCAGTCCCCTCCCCCTACAGTTAGAACACACACTAGGGAACACAGTTAACCCCTTGATCGCCCCCTAGTGTTAACCCCTTCCCTGCCAGTGACATTTATACAATAATCAGTGCATTTTTACAGCACTGATTGCTGTATAAATGACAATGGTCCCAAAAATGTGTCAAAAGTGTCCGATGTGTCCGCCATAATGTTGCGATAAAAATCGCAGATCGCCGCCATTACTAGTAAAAAAAAAAAAAAAAAATAATAAAAATGCCATAAATCTATCCCCTAATTTGTAGACGCTATAACTTTTGCGCAAACGAATCAATATACGCTTATTGCGATTTTTTTTTTTTAATTCTGAGATTAAGTGAAGGACTTTTACATCTCCTAAATTTTGAAGAATCATTTTGGGATTTTCTGTTTTTGATGAATTCACTTTTGGTTTTATTCATTTATTTTTTTTACATCACATGGACTATTTGTTTTTGACACACCATTCAATTTTTTTCACATTATTATGTTTTAGAGAATCTGTTCGCAGCAATATTTATCGTTATTTGTAGCGGTTTCGTTTCATCTTTTTCTTTCTTAATATTGGTTTTAGGTTTTGGTATTTGATCTATAGAGGTGCAGCATTTAATCACGCTTTATGTAGTCATATCACTTGTGCACATATATATTTTTGTATATATTGATTATAATGCAGTGGTTAGCGCAAATATCCCCTTCTTCTTCTTTGTCTTACAAAAAATATGTAGAAGAATACATATCGGCCTAAACTGAGAAAAAAAATGGCGTTTTTTTTTTGTTTTTTTTTAAAATTGGGGATAATTATTATAGCAAAAGATACAAAATATTGTGTTTTTTTTTCAAAATTGTCACTCTTTTTTTTGGTTGTAACGCAAAAAATAAAAACCGAAGAGGCGATCGAATGCCACCAAAAGAAAGCTCTATTTGTGGGAAAAGAAGGACATCAATTTTGCTTGGGTACAGTGTCGCACAACCGCGCAATTGTCAGTTGAAGCGACGCAGTGCTGTATCGCAAAAAAAAAAATGCTCTGGTCATTGGGCAGCGAAATCTTCAAATATCCCCTTCTTCTTTTTTGTCTTACACAAAATATGTAGAAGAATACATATCGGCCTAAACTGAGAAAAAAAATGGCGTTTTTTTTTTTTTTTTTTTAAATTGGGGATAATTATTATAGCAAAAAGTACAAAATATTGTGTTTTTTTTTTTTTTTTTTAATTGTCGCTCTTTTTTTTTGTTTATAACGCAAAAAATAAAAACCGCAGAGGCGATCAAATGCCACCAAAAGAAAGCTCTATTTGTGGGAAAAGAAGGACATCAATTTTGCTTGGGTACAGCGCCGCACGACCGCAAAATTGTCAGTTGAACGCAGTGCTGTATCGCAAAAAAAAAAAAAATGCTCTGGTCATTGGGCAGCCAAATCTTCCAGGGCTGAAGTGGTTAAAAATAACAGTAAATAAGACATAAAAAGGAAAAAAAAAAATATTGCTTAATTATGGTATTTATAAAAGAATAATAATATTTGATCAAGTGATTGTTTGTTAACAGTTAAGGGATGGAATTTACATACTGTATTCGCTTTGGTAAATATATCAGAGCATGTAAAGAGCCGCCAGTGTTTCCACATTTTATTGAATGTAATAGTAGATTCTTTTTGCATTGCTATTGTTTCCTCTGTTTTGTATATACTATTAGATTAATACTAAATACTATTTTTTAATTACTATTTTTTTTTTTAATACAAATTTTTAATACTATTTACTATGTACTATTTTTATCCTTTCATTAAATGGCTCTCTATCTCTCATCTTAGAAATTCATATACAATATTCATAGAGTCAGAGAGTCTAAACAGCCTGTTTTTCATGGTCAGCGCTGATCAATCACACCACCGCCAGAGCTGTCAATCCCGATAATAATACAAGATTTTATGTTATCGATTGCTTGCGGTCTCTGCTATAAAGTCTTCTGTCAGTTTATAGTGTTTAATAAAATGCTATAGGACTCTCGCTTCATATCTGGATTGTAAATTGTATTCTGGCTTCCGTATTTTTTTTTTTTTTTTTATCTTTATTGTTTTTTGAATAGATCAGCGATACGTCGTTCATAGTCAAAGCGAAGTAAAAGTGGAGGCAAACTTTGACGTGATATACTCCTAGCGTCATCATATGCTTCTTAAAGCGGTATTAACCCCAAAACCAGACGTTTATTTAACCCCTTCAATACCGGGCACTTTCACCCCCTTCCTGCCCAGGCCGATTTTCAGCAAACAAAAGTTTTATCATTTTGTTCCCACAAATAGAGATTTCTTTTGGTGGTATTTGATCACCTCTGGGGTTTTTATTTTTTGCTAAACAAGTAAAAAAAGACTGAAAATTTCTGTTTTAAAATTTTGTAAAAATGTAAGTTTTCTCCTTCACTGACGGGCACTGATAAGGTGGCACCAATGAGGTGGTACCAATGAGATGGTACTGATGAGGTGGCACTGATGGGCACTGATAAGCTGCACTGACGGGCACTGATAAGGCGGCACCAATGAGGTGGCACCAATGAGATGGCACTGATAAGGTGGCACTGATTGGCACTGACAACGGGCACTGATAGGAGGCACTGATGGGCACTAATAGGCAGCACTGATGAGGTGGCACTGATGGGCACTGACAACAGGCACTGATAGGAGGCACTGATGGGCACTAATAGGCAGTACTGATGGGTGGCACTGATATGCAGCATTGATGGGCATTTATAGGCGGCACTGATGGGCATGCATAGGTGGCACTGGTGGGCACTGATAGACGACACCGATGGGCACTGAAAGGCTGCACTGATGGGTACTTATGGGTGCCACTGATAGGCGGTACTGCTGGGCACTGATGGGCACTGATAGGCGGCACTTTTGGGCACTAAAAGGTGGCACTGATGGGCACTGATGGTTGGCACTGCTGGGCCATAAAAGGCAGCACTGAAGGGAACTGATAGCTGGCACTAATCGATTGCACTGATAGGCATCACTGATGGCACTGGCACTGGCAGGCATTATTAATGGGCACTAATTGGCAGCTGCTTGGGCACTGATTGGCATATCCCTGGTGGTCTAGTGTGGCATATCTGTTGGGGTTCCCCTGTGGGCATCCCTGGTGGTCCTGGTGGCATCCCTGGTGGTCCTGTGCGGGCATCAGCGGGTGGGGGCTGCTCTGATAATCAATCAGCACAGACCCCCCCTGTCAGGAGAGCTGCCGATCGGCCCTCCTTTACTGGCGTCTGTCAGACGCAGGTGAGGAAAAGCCGGTAAATGGCTCTTCCTGTTTATATCATAATCAGCCGCGATTGGACATGGCTGATCACGTGGTAAAGGGCCTCCGTCAGAGACCGATCAGCGTGCAATTGCAGCTTATCCTGCTGGACGTCATGTGTAACGCCCAGTCAAGATAACTGAACTACTTCCCGGCCATCATTTTGCTATAGGCCGGGCGGGAAGTGGTTAAATTGCAGCTTACCAATTCTTAGATGTGATGACTGAATTTGTTTTCTTTTTTTGGACTTTCTTTCTTTTACATTATATAACCAAAAGTATTGGGACACCTGCCTTTACACACACATGAACTTTAATAGGATCCCAGTCTTCGTCTGTAGGGCTCAATATTGAGTTGGCCCACCCTTTGCAGCTATAACAGCTTCAACTCTTCTGGGAAGGCTGTCCACAAGGTTTAGGAGGGTGTCTATGGGAATGTTTGACCATTCTTCCAGAAGCGCATTTGTGAGGTCAGGCACTGATGTTGGATGAGAAGGCCTGGCTCCCAGTCTCCGCTCTAATTCATCCCAAAGGTGTTCTATTGGGTTGAGGTCAGGACTTTGTGCACGCCAGTCAAGTTCCTCCACCCCAAACTCGCCCATCCATGTCTTTATGGACCTTGCTTTGTGCACTGGTCCGAATCATTTGGTGGAGGGGGGATTATGGTGATGGATTGTTTGTTTTCCAGGGGTTGTTCTTGGCCCCTTAGCTCCAGTGAAGGGAACTCTTAAGGCGTCAGCATACCAAGATGTTTTGGACAATTTCATGCTCCCAACTTTGTGGGAACAGTTTGGGGATGGCACCTTTCTGTTCCAACATGACTGCCCACCAGTGCACAAAGCAAGGTCCATAAAGACATGGATTTGCCTTTAGTAAATCAACCCCCATAGTCCAACGGACTTTGCGCAGGGTAAACTCTGTTTCTGGATTTGTCAGGATAGTCCTGCATTTTGGACTTCAGTCCCCAGAGGCAGGAAACAATACTGCCTCTTCCTGAATACCTGTGTTTGTTTGTTTTTTTTTTATTTATTTTAATCTTCACGTGCCAGGCATTTTGGCACCTTGTTCGTTCCCATTGACGTCAATGGGTGAGTTTGGCCGAACTCAACATGCCGAATTAAATTGTTGCATCACAGAAGCAAAGCATTGTGGTGGCAGCAATATGAACAGACCCAAGCAGCCGCCATGTCATATCATAGGTGGATGGTAGGGGCCGGTTAAAAACATGGACCAACCACCTGTTTTTATCTTAGATGGCTAATTTGCAAATTGCAATCAACAAATCAGAAATCGTCCATCACAGATTGGTTGCAATGAGTTGTAACACGTTGTGGAGCCGCTCACTTTGCTGCCTTACCAAATAGACGAGCTTGTCTGCTGTGAACCATAAACAGTGAATTTGGAACAATTCCCTCCATCCAGTTTAACATTTACAAATGTCTTCTCCTTTGAAAAGTGTTTGAAAGTTTCTAACTGATAACATTTCACAGTAGAACATTATTAGTGTGCCACCAGGGACTTTTTGTAACAATACGGAACATAAGCTCATGATTTATATATTATTTTTCTTTTTTTTTTTCTTAAGTATTTCAAAAACTCCTGGACCTTCATACCAGAAAAAAATTACACATGGAGCTGACCGCCAATTTCTAGGATTTTAGGAAACAGGAATTAGTTGCCAGGTCACATATTGCAGCTGGATTTCCACCAGTATTACAAATATTTTTCACAGTTATGAGCAGGATCTAGAGAACTGGCCAAGACGCAATGACCTAAAACTACCTGCTGTGCTTGCCCAAGTATAGAGGGCTAGGGGGCAAATTATTCAAAGTTTATCCCTACCTGTTGATCATACGTTTTGATCACTTTATTCGGTCTGACATGTAATTAGCACAGCTGTGGACCAAGTGGTTGCAACTCAATACTTAAGCATACAGACATGGCCAAGAGGTTCAGTTGTTTTTTGACCAAATATAAGGTTGTGGAAGACGGGCAAAATCTTAATGATTGTCCTTGTAATGAAAGCTGATGGCAGACGTGATGGTTGCAGCTTTTTGAAAACATTCTGGGATTTTCACATTCTGCAGACTTTAGAGAATGTATGAAAAGAAAACTCCATCCAGTGAGTGTCAGTTCTTTGGGTGAAGCACCTTTTTATAATAAATGCTAAAAGATATACATTTAAAAAAAAAAAAAATTGTTGCATAGAAATAGTTTTTATTCTAATTTTTAGCTTTAGGTTTCATAGTTTTCAGATAAATTGTACCTGCTGTGCTGTAAATAGACATGTGCACTGCCGAAAAATTTGTTCGTTTTCATTTCATTCGTTTTATTTTATTTTTTTCGCTTTTCGGGTCTTTCGTTATGATCAAAATCCGTAAATTCATAAATTCGTGAATTCTTAAAAATAGAAAATCCATAAATTAAAAAATTTGAAATCAGTAAATTCATAAATTCGTAAATTCAAACATCCGAAATCCATAAATTCAAAAATTTGGAAATTCGAAAATTTGAAAATCCAAAATCCGTAAATTCGAAAATATGTAAATTAGAAAATTCTCGAATTTCCAAATTTTCGAATTAACAAGGTTTTTCAAATATTCGCAATATTCGCAAAATTCGAAAATTCGAAATTCTGGAAAGTCAAAAATCAGAGAATTCTAAAATTCTAAAATCCTAAAATTTGTAAATCCAAAATCTGTAAATTCGAAAATACGTAAATTCGAAAATTCTCGAATTTCCAAATTTTCGAATTTCCGAATCTTAGAATTTACAAATTTTAGGATTTTTGAATTCTAGAATTCTCTCATTTTTGAATTTCCGGATTTTCAAATTTTCGAATTTACGAATAATTGAAAAACTTTGTTAAACAGGTTTTCGTAAATTCGGATATTTACAAATTTATGAATTTGTCTAAATTCATTAAAAAACTAATTTGAAACAAATTGCACATGTCTAGTTCTAAAAAAAAACCCTGTTGTTTAGAGAGCTCAATATAGTTACATAATTATAAGACACAAGTCCATCCAGTTCAATTCACAGAGAAAAAAAGCAAAAAACAAAACACAAACACATCGAAAAACCTCCAGATACACAATCCTATAAACTCAATTGATCTAGCAGGGATCTCCAAACTACGGCCCTCCAGTTGTTGCGGAACTACATGTCCCATGTGGCTTGTAAAACTCAGACATTCACAGACATGACTAGGGTATAATGGGAATTGTAGTTCCTGAACAACTGGAGGGCCGTGGTTTGGAGACCCCTGAAGAGTAGTGGTTCTCAACCCTGTCTTCAGGTACCCCCAACAGGCAATGTTTTGGTAATTTCTCTTTGATAAAATAGCTGTCCAAAATACCAAGCCATTGACTCAGATTTAATGCACCTGTACAAGATAAAGGAAAACATGCAAACATGGCCTGTTGGGGGTACTTGAGGACTGAGGTGGAGAACCACTGATCTAGAGGAAGACAAAAAAGAACCCAATTAAACATGATCCAATTTGCCCCCAAGAGGCAATTCGATATTCTCCGGTTCGACTGGATCAATATTAGTATCCAGTTATATTTTGTACATATAGGAAATAATCAAGGTCTTTTTTAAAGCAATTTACTGAGCTGGCCAGAACCACCTCTTGAGGGACCCTTCAGTCCATCATGAATGCTGCTGCCACCGCAGCCACCCCTCTGTCCAAGTATACCACGTCCACAGCTACCCCTCTGTCCAAGTATACCACGTCCACAGCTACCCCTCTGTCCAAGTATACCAGCTACCCCTCTGTCCAAGTATACCACATCCACAGCTACCCCTCTGTCCAAGTATACCATGTCAGTGCTCAGTGAGCCCTCTTTTTGCACAGAAACTTCAGCCATCCATGGAGGAATTTGTGCATCATGTAAAGTGTTACATGGGTGGCAGAAGGTTACCTGAAAAATAGTTTGAGCAGTAGGGAGGGGATTTTGTGGGTGCATATATTGTAAACTAGACTAGGTACCAATTAAATTTTTACGAATTTGATTACAAACAATACATAAAAATCTATTATAGATAAAAACTAGTAGAGTTCCACAGTTCACTATATGTTATGTGGTGATCACATTGACAAAATCCTCTACACAATTTCTTCTACGTGTTTTACCAACATGGCTTCTTCAGGAAGTAAAAATCCCAAAAAATATACAAATAGGAAATATTGATAGACATTTTTTTTTCTCGGGGGATAGGTGCAGGTCTTCCCCCTTACAAGTCATCCCTTTGATCCACCCCCCTACCCACCTCCGAGGACCATCCCTTGGTTCCACCACCTACCCGCCTCCCAGTACTGCCCCTTTTAGACAATACAGAACAAAGTATAATTTTGTAGTGCTAAGTAATCTCTACTGAATGTGTTAAAGTGATTGTAAAGTCTCAATATTTTTTTCTATTAAAATAACAAACATGTTATAATTACCTCCTCTGTGCAGTGGTTTTGCACAGAGCAGCCCCGATCCTTCTCTTATCGGGTCCCTGGCTGGAACTTCTGGCTCCTCCCTTCTGTTGAGTGCCCCCACAGCAAGCAGATTGCTGTGGGGGCACCCAAGCCGAGCTGCAGCTCTGTGTATCCATCCATGGAGCTGCAGTTTGAACCCTGTCCCCTCTCTCTCCTGATTGGCTAACTCAGTTTGATTGACAACAGCGGGAGCCAATGGCACCACTGCTGTGTCTCAGTCAGTCAGTAGGGAAAGTCCAGGATGGCTGAGGCACTCGTGGATTTTGCTGGATAGAGACGGGGCTCAGGTAAGTATTAGGGGGGCTGCACACAGAAGGCTTTTTATCCTAATGCATAGAATACACCTTCTGCCTTTACAACCACTTTATTGATAACAAGAAAATCAGTAAAATAGATTCCCTCGAGCCAACAAAAAAACGATCCGCCCAAGCAACAATATACTCCCTCAGCAAAAATAGATCCACCTCAGCAACAATAAACCCTCTCCCCGGAAACAATCCCCCAGCAGCCATCATCAGTAGACCAGTCCCTCAACAGTAGATCCCCCCTCAACAACTGACCCCCAGCAACTCAAGACCACGCCCCCCCCCCCCCAGCAACAATAGATCCTCATCGTCAACAATAGCAGCAGCCAGGAGCCATCAACAGACCCTCCAGCACACTCCACCACCCCTTGCCAGACATTCAGTTCTGGAGGTGCCGGAACTGCGTTCCACCACGTTCCTGCTAAAAAAACGGCCTTTTGATAGACAAAGATACGTTTATGCATACACTGCTGCAGACAAGAGGGGAGACACCCCCCCACCAAACCTATTACAACACCACACACCTCAGATCCGGACCACTAGAAACGTCGCCAGATGGAACATTACAGAGGGATCCCACAGGGTCTGCAGGAGTGAACCTGAAACGGCACGCAGCACACCGCAGAGGAGGTATAATGACCATAGGTGTGCGCAGCCTATTGCATTAGGGTGTGCACCTCAAATGTAATAAAACATGGACAGTTTTAGTAGAGCAGGGGACTTGTCAGTAGGGCAGAGGTTGGTTTCAGTAGGGCAGTGGATGGTGCCAGTAGGTTTTTATTTATTTATTTATTTATTTATTTATTTATTTATTTTTTACAATTCTTTTTAGGAGCCCTGTTTAGGGGCTTTGGTGACCTATCAGCTGGGGAAATCTGTGAAACATGGGGTGATTAGGGTGTGCCCAGGCACACCTGGCACACCCCCTGCGCACACCTATGATAATGACCAAAGGATAATCCTGATAATACAGATTCATTTGTTAACTATTGGATCCTTAGACATATTTTACTCAATATTATTGTATAGCCCAATAGATTCATACTCACTAAAAGCATTAATAAGGAAGTCCAATAAGGAGGTTAACTGACATGACAGTACCCATCCTCAAGCTTGTAAAAGGCAGCCCAGTGTGTTTGCTGGTCCCAAGCTCCCCCTACAGCTCGATGAGAGTCAGTTGTGACAGCTTAGGGTCATGGAACAAGAGGCTGCAGTCCCACCAAGAAGTCTAAAAAAATCCAGACTGCATTGGATTATAAAAACTCGAAGAACCTTAACTGAGAGGCTTCTGTGACTACAACTAGAAGAGTTGTAATGTGTTCTGCTTTTCATTAGCAGTTCATCGATTGACATAAATTGTTGCCCGAAGTTGCTTTTCTAAACCATTAGCTAAACTAAATGAAATGACAGGCAAATAGCTCATACACAAAAGAGATGTATTTTCTGGATTTCTGGGCGGCTCGGCATGTACAGTCTATAAGATATCTGACTGCGTGTAGCCTTAGTTAACCCAGAATATTTCTGATTAAGTCCACTCCAGGCCGCCGGTGTCTTGGCATGTGTCTGCTTGCAATTTTCTCGGCTTTTCTTCAGCTCCAGATCTTAATCATATATATATATATTCTTTCTTCTTGTTGCATAATGGGCTAATTTGTTCGACATGATGCGTTTTGCCGTTTGCTTACCATTAATTGCTCTGATAATTACAGACTTTCATGTTTGTAGCTTCTGAGACGGCTTGAACAACAAAATCATTTGCAAGTGCAAACATTGCTTAAGGTTTCCTTCTTCTCCGTTCCAGCTTTTGATCTTCCTTAAATTAACACTTAACTTATCCCTGGGCCCAGCTTTCCATCCATTTAAAATTACTCAAACAGGAGTGTAAGATATGTTAATCTGATCAGCAGCAAACACAACCTAAAACTTTCTTTTTTTTTTTTTCAAATATTAATTACCGATTAGACTTAGAGTACTTAGAGTATACGGCACCCCATGACCTACCTCCTTCTACCATATCTTCGTGATCAAAGTGGAACACTTTGCAAAATGGTGGAGCTCCATAGAAAGCTTATTAGTCTTGTCCTTTAGCCTTGTTCACGCGGGCAAAGAGCGTGCCGAAGATGCAGTAGCTTCTCCGAAGCCCCTGCTCAGTTCAGTCCTTTTTATTAAAATGGCAAAAGGAGCTGTTGCCTTGGGTAATGGATGGAAAGTAATATGCCCATGTACTGGTAAACTGAAGTCAAATGCTAAAATTAAATCTTCAGCTGCCTGAAAGGAGCTGTGACCTTGCTAAACCTGTTGGAGCATGGGTGTCAAACTCAATTTTATCGCAGTCCATATGAGCATTGTGGTGGTTCTCAAAGGGCTGATTGTATCTGTAAGACTAGTTGTCCAGAGCACCCCAATCCCCCCTTACATCAGATGTCAATAGCCCCCCCAACATCAGAAGTCAAGTGTCCCACACCCTCCCTTGCATCACAGTGCACCCCCATTACCCTGCGCTGCTGCCCAGGAGAAGCTGGAGCAGAGCTGGGAAGCAAAAATATATATTCCTCCTTCTACCATATCTCTATGGTCAAAGTGGAACATTCTACAAGATGGTGGAGCTCCATAGAAACTTTATTAGACTTGTCCTTTAGCCTTGTTCACGCGGGCAAAGAGCGTGCCGAAGATGCAGTAGCTTCTCCGAAGCCCCTGCTCAGTTCAGTCCTTTTTAATAAAATGGCAAAAGGAGCAGTTGCCTTGGGTAATGGATGGAAAGTAATATGCCCATGTACTGGTAAACTGAAGTCAAATGCTAAAATTAAATCTTCAGCTGCCTGAAAGGAGCTGTGACCTTGCTAAACCTGTTGGAGCATGGGTGTCAAACTCAATTTTATCACAGTCCATATGAGCATTGTGGTTGACCTCAAAGGGCTGGTTGTATCTGTAAGACTAGTTGTCCAGAGCACCCCAATCCCCCCTTACATCAGATGTCAATAGCACCCCCAACATCAGAAGTCAAGTGTCCCCCACCCTCCCTTGCATCACAGTGCACCCCCTTTACCCTGCGCTGCTGCCCAGGAGAAGCTGGAGCAGAGCTGGGAAGCAAAAATATATTCCTCCTTCTACCATATCTCTATGGTCAAAGTGGAACATTCTACAAGATGGTGGAGCTCCATAGAAACTTTATTAGACTTGTTCTTTAGCCTTGTTCACGTGGGCAAAAGCAAGTCGAAGATGCAGTAACTTCTCCGAAGGCTCAGTTCAGTCCTTTTTAATAAAATGGCAAAAAGAACAGTTGCCTTGGGTAATAGATGGAAAGTAATAGACCAGGGGCGTAACTAGAAATAGCAGGGCCCCATAGCAAAATGTTGTGTGGGCCCCCCCTGCAAACAGCCCCCCCCCCCACAGCTGTCCTAGTGTCAATGCAGCGTGACCTGTGCCACAAACAGCGTGACCTGTGCCCAATGCAGCGTGACCTGTGCCCAATACAGCATGATCTGTGCCCCATACAGCGTGACCTGTGCCCAATATAGCCTGGTCTGCCTGTGCCCCATACAGCCCCACCTATGCAGAGGAAGAGACAAGCCACCCGGATCAGCAGAGAGTGGGATTGCCCGCTGTAATAGCTTTCATTTGAATTTCCCGTCTTCCCGGGGCTCATCGTCACATAGCCCCACCTCTTGGCCCGACGCCTTTGATGACATCACATGTCCCGCATTGGATCGGTGTTCTGTCTATCAAAGGCACCGGGCCAAAAGGTGGAGCTATGTGACGTGAGCCCCGGGAAAACTGGAAGTTCTAATGAAAGCTCTTACATCGGGCAATTCAGCTCTCTGCTGATACGGACAGCTCGCCTCTTCCTTTCCTCTCTCTTCCCCTGGCTGGGAGACTGTGCCGGCGGTGCTCTTATCCTCACTGGGCCCCACTCGGCTGCGGGCTCCATAGCGCCCGCATGGGTCGCTATGGTGGTAGTTACGCCCCTGTAATAGACCCATGTAATGGTAAGCTAAAATCAAATGCTAAAAACGAAATCTGCAAATCTTTAGTTGCCTGGAGTTTCCTATAGGTGAATTAGATCATTAGTGGCTGGCCCAAGCTAAGGGGGAAAGAGTTAATGTATGTGTGGTACAGTTCTCTGGCTTTTTGGATCCAGCCTACTCACCAGCAATATAAATATGGGGGAAGGCTGGGTTTCGAGGCTCATTTTGGGTCTCTTTCTTGCTGGTACGGATGGGCCATAGTGGAAAGGACATGCCATGAGAGAAAAGCAAGGTGTGCCAAAAAACAAAGTGCAGCAGAAGATGCAACGAATGGTATTTGATTAAAATCAGCCTAATGGCTACTCACACTTGTGTAAAGGTCAATAGGCATACAGTATAACAGTATAATACTGTGGTCACTCAGCAGGTTCCCAGTGGACGGTGGCGTGTAGATGTTAACATGAGAGGAGAGGAAAGGAACAACTGGCCACACATCCATCTCGTCATCTTGGAACCACAATGGCTCAAAAGAGATATGGTCCAGAAATATTTAGACAGAATAAAGGTGGATAAAGCACCTGGACCTGATGGCATCCACCCACGGATCCTAAAAGAATTGAGCTCTGTAATTTCAAAGCCATTGTATCTAATTTTTAGGGACTCATTAATGACAGGAATGGTACCACTGGATTGGCGCAGGGCGAACGTGGTGCCTATATTTAAAAAGGGATCAAAGTCTTTACCAAGTAACTATAGACCTGTTAGTTTAACTTCTATAGTCGGGAAGATACTGGAGCGTTTAATAAAAGACCACATAGACGATTTCTTGCTGGAAAAAAACATTTTAAGCAATAGACAGCATGGGTTCATGAAAGACAGAAGTTGTCAGACAAACCTGATTTCTTTTTATGAAGAGGTAAGTAAAACCTTGGACAGAGGGGTGGCTGTGGACGTGGTTTACTTGGATTTTGCAAAAGCGTTCGATACAGTTCCGCACACACGGCTCATGTGTAAGTTAAAGTCTACAGGCTTGGAAATATCAGTTTGTAAATGGATAGAAAACTGGCTAAAAGACAGAATTCAGAGAGTAGTGGTTAATTATTCTTACTCTGAATGGTCTAAGGTTATCAGTGGTGTACCCCAAGGTTCAGTGTTGGGACCATTACTCTTTAATATCTTTATAAATGATATTGGGTCTGGGATCAAAAGTAACATTTCTGTCTTTGCAGATGACACCAAGCTATGCAGTGGAATAACGTCCTTACAGGATGTCTCCAATTTACAAGCCGACCTCAATGCACTGTCTAATTGGGCGACTATGTGGCAGATGAGGTTTAATGTTGAGAAATGTAAAGTTATGCACTTGGGGGCTAAGAACATGCATGCATCATACATACTAGGGGGAGTGCAACTGGGGGAATCCATAGTGGAGAAGGATCTGGGGGTTTTGGTAGATCATAAGCTCAATAATAGCATGCAATGCCAAGCTGCGGTTTCCAAAGCGAGCAAAGTTCTTTCTTGTATTAAGAGAGGTATGGACTCCAGAGAGAGAGATATCATTTTGCCCCTGTTCAAATCATTAGTAAGACCTCATCTGGAATATGCAGTTCAGTTTTGGACACCAGTTCTCAAAAAGGATATCGGGGAACTGGAGAAAGTGCAGAGAAGGGCAACCAAACTGATAAGAGGCATGGGGGAGCTCAGCTATGAGGAAAGATTAGAGGAACTGAATTTGTTCACTCTTGAGAAGAGGAGAATAAGGGGGGGATATGATCAACATGTTTAAATATATAAGGGGTCCATATAGTGAACTTGGTGTTGAGTTATTCACTTTACGGTCAACACAGAGGACAAGGGGGCACTCTTTACGACTGGAGGAAAAGAGATTTCATCTCCAAATACGGAAAGGTTTCTTCACAGTAAGAGCTGTGAAAATGTGGAATAGACTCCCTCCAGAGGTGGTTCTGGCCAGCTCAGTAGATTGCTTTAAGAAAGGCCTGGATACTTTCCTAAATGTACATAATATAACTGGGTACTGACATTTATAGGTAAAGTTGATCCAGGGATAATCCGATTGCCTCTCTGGGATCAGGAAGGAATTTTTTCCCCTGCTGTAGCAAATTGGAGCATGCTCTGCTGGGGTTTTTTGCCTTCCTCTGGATCAACTGTGGGTATAGTATTGGATATATTGGATTGTACGTTTTTTGTTTTTTTTTTTGTATGGTAGGACTGGATGGACTTGTGTCTTTTTTCAACCTGACTAACTATGTAACTGTGTAACTATGTAACCTGGAACGCACTCAGAGTCGCATCAGAAGTGAGTCAGAACATGGAGATAACGTTTCAAAGTATTCGCTTGTTCATCAGATCTAACTTGCCATTGGTCTGAATTGGTCTGAAAGGACATGCCAGAGCTGCTGTGGGGAAGGACTGCTGTGCTTTGCAGTCCTCCGTGATCAAAGTGGAACATTTTGCAAGATGGTGGATCTCCATAGAAAGCTTATTAGTGTTGTCCTTTAGCCTTGATCACGCAGGCAAAGAGCGTGTCGAAGATGCAGTAGCTTCTCCGAAGCCCCTGCTCAGTTCAGTCCTTTTTAATAAAATGGCAAAATGAGCAGTTGCCTTGGGTAATGGATGGAAGGTAATATGCCCATGTACTGGTAAACCAAAGTCAAAATACTAAAATTAAATCTTCAGTTGCCTGAAAGGAGCTGTGACCTTGCTACACCTGTTGGAGCATGGGTGTCAAACTCAATTTCATCGCAGTCTTTATGAGCAATATTGTTGACCTCAAAGGGCTGGTTGTATCTGTAATGCCGCGTACACACGACCGGACTCTCCATCAGAATAGACTCCGATGGTCTTTCCGACGGAGTTCCGATGGAGTCTAGCTGAAACGGACTTGCCTACACACGATCACACCAAAGTCAGATCTTTTAGAACGCGATGACGTACGACGGGACTAGAAAAAGGAAGTTCAATAGCCAGTAGCCAATAGCTGCCCTTGCGTCGTTTTTTGTCCGTCGGAATAGCATACAGATGAGCGGTTTTCCCGATAGGAACTGATTCTGCCGGAAAGATTTGAAACATGTTCTATTTCTAGGTCCATCAGAATTTTAGAAAGAAAAAGTCAGATGAAGCCCACACACGGTCGGAATGTCCGACGGAATGATTCCGTCTGACCTTTTCTGCCGGAAAGTCCGGTCGTGTGTACGCGGCATAAGACTAGTTGTCCAGAGCACCCCAATCCCCCCTTACATCAGATGTCAATAGCCCCCCCCAACATCAGAAGTCAAGTGTCCCCCACCCTCCTTTGCATCACAGTGCACCCCCTTTACCTTGCGCTACTGCCCAGGAGAAGCTGGAGCAGAGCTGGGGAAGCAAAAAGATAAGCCTCCTTCTACCATACCTCTATGATCAGAGTGGAACATTCTACAAGATGGTGGTGCTCCATAGAAACCTTATTAGTCTTGTTCTTTAGCCTTGTTCACGTGGGCAAAAGCGTGTCGAAGATGCTGTAGCTTCTCTGAAGGCTCTGCTCAGTTCAGTCCTTTTTAATAAAATGGCAAAAAGAGCAGTTGCCTTGGGTAATTGATAGAAAGTAATAGACCCATGTAATGGTAAGCCAAAGTCAAACGCTAAAAACGAAATCTGCAAATCTTTAGTTGCCTGGAGTTTCCTATAAGTGAATTAGATCGTTAGTGGCTGGCCCAAGCTAAGGGGGAAAGAGTTAATGTGTGTGTGGTACAGTTCTCTGGCTTTTTGGATCCAGCCTACTCACCAGCAATATAAATATGGAAGAAGGCTGGATTTCGAGGCTCATTTTGGGTCTCTTTCTTGCTGGTACGGATGGGCCATAGTGGAAAGGACATGCCATGAGAGAAAAGCAAGGTGCGCCAAAAAACGAAGTGCAGCAGAAGATGCAACGAATGCTATATTTGATTAAAATCAGCCAAATGGCTACTCACACTTGTGTAAAGATCAATAGGCATACAGTATAACAGTATAATACTGTGGTCACTCAGCGGGTTCCCGGTGGACGGTGGTGTGTAGATGTTAACACAAGAGGAGAGGAAAGGAACAACATCCATCTCGTCATCTTGGAACCAACCTGGAATGCACTGAGGAAGTGACGTCAGAACATGGAGATAAAGTTTCAAAGCATTCGCTTGTTCGTCAGATCTAACTGGTCATTGGTCTGAATTGGTCTGGAAAGGACATGCCAGAGCTGCTGTGGGGACAGGACTACTGCGCCTCGCAGTCCTTCAGAGGCACCAGGGTTCTGGAGAACACCCAAGACCTGGAGAACGCCAAAATGGACTATTTTCTGAGGTACACCTGGGGAGCAACTGGAACCTAACCCGTGTTACGGCGATCCATGATCGGGTTACATGGGTATGGGAGTGAAGAACTTAGCAAGTGCATGCATGAGGTCCATGCTATGTGCTCGGTGGGACCCCATTCTGTTACTGGGAGTGAGGTAACAGATGTATGCTGGACTGATGGAGAGGGCGCGGGCATAGCAGAATCCCCCCTAATGCAAACACACATTAAGTTACAGTGTATAGTAACATGGGACCATACTTTCATTTTTTTGCTAGAAAATTACACAGAACCCCCAAAAATGATATTTTTTTTTTAGCAGAGACTTTTTATCTTGCACGATATTTGCGCAGCAATTTTTCAAACGCGTTTTTTGTGGGGGGGGGGAGTTTCATGCATAAAAAATAAACAGTAAAGTAAAAGATGATAAATTGATACCTACTGTAACATGTCACGCTTCAAAATTGCGAACGCTCATGGAATGGCGCCAAACTTTGGTACTTAAAAATTCCCATAGGCGACACTTAAAATTTTTTACAGGTTACCTTTTTTGAGTTGCAGAGGAGGTCTAGTGCTAGGAATTATTGATTTCTTTCTAACGTTCGCGCCGATACCTCACATGTGTGGTTTGAATGCCGTTTACATATGCGGGCGCGACTTACGGATGCGTTCGCTTCTGCAAGCGAGCACGTGGGGACAGGAGCGCTTTAAATTTTTTTTACATTTTTTTTTTTTATTGTTAATTTTACTTTTATTTTTCTATTTTGACACTTTCTTTTTATTTTTATTTTTTTTATCACTTTTATTCCTATTACAAGGAATGTAAACATCCCTTGTAATAGGAATAGTGCTTTACAGGTCCTCTTTACAGTGAGATATGGAGGTCAATAAGTCCCCACATCTCACCTCTAAGCTGGGACAGCTGAAATAAAAATATAAAATAAAACGATCTCAGCTTCCCAGCCGAAGCGGTGGCATTTTTTCAAATCCAGACTTCGGACACAGGGCAGCCATCAGAAATTTTTGAGCCCCTTACACAGCTTTAAGTCTGCCCCCCCCCCCCCCCCCGATCCTGACCACCAACTATTCCCAGGGCTTGCCCACGGGCCATCCTACTGAATCCCCACTCCGGCCACCTCACCTTTATGTACTCAGCTTCCCCCTCACACCTGTATATATGTCAGCCCTCTCACACCTGTATATATGTCAGCCCCCACACACCTGTATATATGTCAGCCCCCCCACACACACCTGTATATATGTGCCCCCCACACACCTGTATATATGTCAGCCCCCCACACACCTGTATATATCAGCCCCACCCCCCACACACCTGTATATATGTCAGCCCCCCCACACACCTGTATATATCAGCCCCACCCCCCACACACCTGTATATATGTCAGCCCCCCACACACCTGTATATATGTCAGCCCCCCACACACCTGTATATATCAGCCCCACCCCCCTCACACCTGTATATATGTCAGCCCTCTCACACCTGTATATATGTCAGCCCCCCACACACCTGTATATATGTCAGCCCCCCCCCACACACACACCTGTATATATGTCAGCCCCCCACACACCTGTATATATGTCAGCCCCCACACACCTGTATATATCAGCCCCACCCCCCACACACCTGTATATATGTCAGCCCCCCACACACCTGTATATATCAGCCCCACCCCCCACACACCTGTATATATGTCAGCCCCCACACACCTGTATATATGTCAGCCCCCACACACCTGTATATATCAGCCCCACCCCCCTCACACCTGTATATATGTCAGCCCTCTCACACCTGTATATATGTCAGCCCCCCACACACCTGTATATATGTCAGCCCCCCCACACACACACCTGTATATATGTCAGCCCCCCCACACACCTGTATATATCAGCCCCACCCCCCACACACCTGTATATATGTCAGCCCCCCCACACACCTGTATATATATCAACCCCCCCCACACACCTGTATATGTCAGCCCCATCCCCCCACACACCTGTATATATGTCAGGCCCCCCCCACACACAATTGTATATATGTCAGTGCCCCCCACACACCTGTATATATGTCAGCCCCCACACACCTGTATATATGTCAGTGCCCACTCCCACACACCTGTATATTTGTCAGTGCCCCCCACACACCTGTATATATGTCAGCCCCCACACACACACCTGTATATATGTCAGCCCCCACACACTGTATATATGTCAGTGCCCCCCCCACACACACCTGTATATATGTCAGCGCTCCCTCCACACACACCTGTATATATGTCATCCCCCCCACAGACACCTGTACATATGTCAGTCCCCACACACACCTGTATATATGTCAGCCCCCCACACACCTGTGTATATGTCAGCCCCTCACACACCTGTATATATGTCAGTCCCCCCCACACCTGTATATATGTCAGTCCCCCCCACACCTGTATATATGTCAGTCCCCCACACACCTGTATATATGTCCCCCCCCCCACAGACACCTGTACATATGTCAGCCCCCCACACACCTGTATATATGTCAGCCCCCCCCACACACCTGTACATATGTCAGCCCCCACACACACCTGTATATATGTCAGCTCCCCATACACCTGTGTATATGTCAGCACCCAACCAACACACCTGTATATATATCAGCCCCCCCCACACACCTGTATATATGTCAGCCCCCCACACACACCTGTATATATGTCAGTGCCCCCCCAAACACACACCTGTATATATGTCAGTGCCCCACCCCCCACACACCTGTATATATGTCAGCCCCCCCACACCTGTATATATGTCAGTCCCCCACACACCTGTATATATGTCACCCCCCCCCCACAGACACCTGTACATATGTCAGCCCCCCCACACACCTGTATATATGTCAGCCCCCCCCACACACCTGTACATATGTCAGCCCCCACACACACCTGTATATATGTCAGCTCCCCATACACCTGTGTATATGTCAGCACCCAACTCACACACCTGTATATATATCAGCCCCCCCCACACACCTGTATATATGTCAGCCCCCCACACACACCTGTATATATGTCAGTGCCCCCCCAAACACACACCTGTATATATGTCAGTGCCCCACCCCCCACACACCTGTATATATGTCAGCCCCCCCACACCTGTATATATGTCAGCGCTCCACCCCCCCACACACTTGTATATATGTCAGCCCCCCCCACACCTGTATATATGTCAGTGACCCCACACACCTGTATATATGTCAGTCCCCCACACACACCTGTATATATGTCAGCCCCTCACACACCTGTATATATGTCAGCCCCCCACACACCTGTATATATGTCAGCCCCCCACACACCTGTATATATGTCAGCCCCCCACACACATGTATATATGTCAGCGCTCCCTCCACACACACCTGTGTATATGTCAGCCCCTCACACACCTGTATATATGTCAGTCCCCCCCACACCTGTATATATGTCAGTCCCCCCCACACCTGTATATATGTCAGTCCCCCACACACCTGTATATATGTCATCCCCCCCCCCCACAGACACCTGTACATATGTCAGCCCCCAAACACACCTGTGTATATGTCAGCCCCCCACACACCTGTATATATGTCAGCCCCCCCCCACACACCTGTACATATGTCAGCCCCCACACACACCTGTATATATGTCAGCTCCCCATACACCTGTGTATATGTCAGCACCCAACTCACACACCTGTATATATATCAGCCCCCCCCCACACACCTGTATATATGTCAGCCCCCCACACACACCTGTATATATGTCAGTGCCCCCCCAAACACACACCTGTATATATGTCAGTGCCCCACCCCCCACACAACTGTATATATGTCAGCCCCCCCACACCTGTATATATGTCAGCGCTCCACCCCCCACACACTTGTATATATGTCAGCCCCCCCCACACCTGTATATATGTCAGTGCCCCCACACACCTGTATATATGTCAGTCCCCCACACACACCTGTATATATGTCAGTGCCCCCACACACCTGTATATATGTCAGCCCCTCACACACCTGTATATATGTCAGCCCCCCACACACCTGTATATATGTCAGCCCCTCACACACCTGTATATATGTCAGTGCCCCACACACCTGTATATATGTCAGCCCCCCCACACCTGTATATATGCCAGCCCCCCCACACACCTGTATATATGGCAGCCCCTCACACACACACACACCTGTATATATGGCAGCCCCTCAAATACACAAACCTGTAAACACACAAGGCTCTGGCCCCTCCCTGTACACAAACAGCCCCCCTCCCTTTCCCTCACAGCCCATACTTGTAAAGAAGGTCTTCCTGCCTGGTCCCAGCCCATTTTCACAAAGCTGACATGTTGCTGAGAAGCTCAGTACAAATCACACGAGCGGTGCACATACACATAGTAGCCAGAGGTGGCAGTAAAGAGTTTGATGCCTAAACTCAATGCCGCAGAGAGCAGAATCAGCGGAGATCGTTTCTGTACTGCACACCACGGCTCCCCTTCACCCGTCCTGCCTTCTTGTGGCCTGGGCGGGCCCCTTACAGTTGTGACAGCTGTACCCTCCTGATGGCGGCCCTGGTCGGAACGTGACATCATAACATTGCGCCCGGCCTCCGAACGATTATAGAGACTCCGGGGACCATCTGGCCAGCCGGTCAGCATCCGGGGACGGTCGGTTCCTTCTCCGGTTGGCCAATGGCAGGGGTGAGCCGGGAGAAGCACCGGAGGGCGGTGGGAGGGGGGACGGGGTGACGTCCCCTCCTGCTGCCTGTAAGAATGATCAAGTGGCTGAACAACCGCTATGATCATTCTTATGGTGAAGGGAATCGCCGGCTCTAAAGGACAATATCTGAATGATGTACTGTATGTAGCTGCAGGCATCATTCCAGATATCACTGCTCAAAGTCCGCGACATCATATTACGCGGGGTGGCAATCGCTTATTCTGGATTAGTACACTGTATACAGTCAGGTCCATAAATATTGGGACATCGACACAATTCTAATCTTTTTGGCTCTATACACCACCACAATAGATTTGAAATGAAATGAACAAGATGTGCTTTAACTGCAGACTTTCAGCTTTAATTTGAGGGTATTTACATCCAAATCAGGTGAACGGTGTAGGAATTACAACAGTTTGTATATGTGCCTCCCACTTTTTAAAGGGACCAAAAGTATTAGGACAGATTAACAATCATGCATCAAACTTTCACTTTTTAATGCTTGGTTGCAAATCCTTTGCAGTCAATGACAGCCTGAAGTCTGGAACGCATAGACATCACCAGACGCTGGGTTTCATCCCTGGTGACGCTCTGCCAGGCCTCTACTGCAACTGTCTTCAGTTCCTGCTTGTTCTTGGGGCATTTTCCCTTCAGTTTTGTCTTCAGCAAGTGAAATGCATGCTCAATCAGATTCAGGTCAGGTGATTGACTTGGCCATTGCATAACATTCCACTTCTTTCCCTTAAAAAACTCTTTGGTTGCTTTCGCGGTATGCTTCGGGTCATTTTCCATCTGCACTGTGAAGGGCCGTCCAATGAGTTCTGAAGCATTTTGCTGAATATGAGCAGATAATATTGCCCGAAACACTTCAGAATTCATCCTGCTGCTTTTGTCAGCAGTCACATCATCAATAAATACAAGAGAACCAGTTCCATTGGCAGCCATACATGCCCACGCCATGACACTACCACCACCATGCTTCACTGATGAGGTGGTATGCTTTGGATCATGAGCAGTTCCTTTACTTCTCCATTCTCTTCTCTTCCCATCACTCTGGTACAAGTTGATCTTGGTCTCATCTGTCCATAGGATGTTGTTCCAGAACTGTGAAGGCTTTTTTAGATGTTGTTTGGCAAACTCGAATCTGGCCTTCCTGTTTTTGAGGCTCACCAATGGTTTACATCTTGTAGTGAACCCTCTGTATTCACTCTGGTGAAGTCTTCTCTTGATTGTTGACTTTGACACACATACACCTACCTCCTGGAGAGTGTTCTTCATCTGGCCAACTGTTGTGAAGGGTGTTTTCTTCACCAGGGAAAGAATTCTTCTGTCATCCACCACAGTTGTTTTCCGTGGTCTTCCGGGTCTTTTGGTGTTGCTGAGCTCACCGCTGCGTTCTTTCTTTTTAAGGATGTTCCAAACAGTTGATTTAGCCACACCTAATGTTTTTGCTATCTCTCTGATGGGTTTGTTTTGTTTTTTTCAGCCTAATGATGGCTTGCTTCACTGATAGTGACAGCTCTTTGGATCTCATATTGAGAGTTGACAGCAACAAATTCCAAATGCAAATAGCACACTTGAAATGAACTCTGGACCTTTTATCTGCTCCTTGTAAATGGGATAATGAGGGAATAACACACACCTGGCCATGGAACAGCTGAACAGCCGATTGTCCCATTACTTTTGATTCCTTAAAAAGTGGGAGGCACATATACAAACTGTTGTAATTCCTACACCGTTCACCTGATTTGGATGTAAATACCCTCAAATTAAAGCTGAAAGTCTGCAGTTAAAGTACATCTTGTTTTTTTTTTCATTTTAAATCCATTGTGGTGGTGTATAGAGCCAAAAAGATTAGAATTGTGTCGATGTCCCAATATTTATGGACCTGACTGTATAAGGTGACAGTATTTGCAATTGCAGTTACTGTCGGAGAAAGCCTCCCCATGAAGCAGACCTTTGGGCTCATCAGACACGAAGGATTCATATTTTATTTTTTTATTTTTTTCTGTAAAGAAGTGCTTCATAAATGCGGGCGCACAGCTTCCTCCTATGTTGTACATACAATGCTTCCCCTTGTAATCGCACAATGTTGCACAGTAGCAGACGAACGTACCGGCAGCTCCGGCATAGGGGGAAGCCTACGGAACTGAAACAATTCTTGAGACGCGGAAACAAATCTTTCGGCCGGCGTCTCTACAAGACCGGCTAAGCTGCATATGTTCACAATGCATAATCAAAATTCCATCCGGCGATAAATGTTTTATTAGACAGCCGTGTAAACCTATGGTAAATATTTGCTCAGCTGCTTTGCAATGTGCACAGAGGAAGAACAGGAGGAGAACGCAAGGCGAGATGGGAGAGGCACTCGATGATGTCATCACCTGGAAAGATGGAGAAGAAATTAAAAAAAAAAAAAAAGAAAAAGTAAGAGACATTTTTTCGAGAATAAAAGAAACCTTTGAAGTGTCAGGGAAGCGGCTGGCGAATGACACGGAAATGAAAAGGGTTTTTTTTGTTTTTGAAGTTCATAACCCAGCCTTCTCCTGCTGGTCCCCGAGCCTGAGAAGATAAAGGGGACAATTAGATGGTGATCCCATGAATGACACAATGGAAGGTTCCCGGGAGTTACAACATCCAATTCACAAGTCATAAAAAAGAACATAAGATGCACACAATAGCGCAGCGGCGGAAGAGTTCCGTAGAGCCGGGGTCTTGCACCCTGCGATACCGTGTGGATAAACCTGCAGAGTCTGCAGGGAAGCGGGTGGATGAAGGATGAAAGTCATTGTGACCGATGTCTACCTGGGACGGCTTTCTCTGCACAGACACTCGATGGCTTCCTTTGCTTTCTTGTGTATTTATATTGGAAATTGGGACACAATTGTGCGACTTGAAATAAAACCTTAACAGCCCCATTTTACTTCTTCCCAATGTGTTCACACATCCGTTGTGTCATACATTAACCACTTGCCTACCGGGCACTGACACCCACCTTCCTGCCCAGGACAATTTTTCAGCTTTCAGCACTGCTAAACAAACAAAAAAAGACTGGAAATTTTAAAGAAAAAAAAAGTTTTCATATTTTGTTATAAAATTTTGCAAACAGGTAATTTTTCTCTTTCACTGATGGGCGCCGATGAAGCAGCACTGGTGGGCACTGATGAGGTGGCTCTAATGAGGCTGCACTGATAGGCGGCACTGAAGGGCACTGATAGGCTTCACCGATAGGGGGCACTGATAAGCGGCCCTGAAGGGCACTGATAGGCAGTACTGATGGGCACTGATGGACACTAATGGGCACTGATAGGTGGCACTGAGGGGGCACTGCTTAGAAGTACTGATATGCACTGATAGGTGGCACTGATGGGCACTGATAGGCACTGGTAGGTGACACTGATAGGCAGCACTGATATGTGGTACTGATGGGCACTGATTGGCAGCACTGATAGGCACTGATAGGTGGCACTGGTGGCATCAATAGGTGGCACTGGAAGGTGGCACTGGTGGGCACTGCTTAACAGTACTGATATGCACTGATAGGTGGCACTGATAGGCACTGGTAGGTGACACTGATAGGCAGCACTGATATGTGGCACTGATGACGAGACACTGATGGGCACTGATTGGCAGCACTGATGGATACTGATAAGTGGCACTGGTGGGCATCAATAGGTGGCACTGGTAGGTGGAACTGGTGGGCACTGCTTAGCAGTACTGATATGCACTGATAGGTGGCACTGATGGGCACTGATAGGCACTGGTAGGTGACACAGGCAGCACTGATAGGTGGCACTGATGATGAGGCACTGATGGGCACTGATTGGCAGCACTGATAGGCACTGATAGGTGGCACTGGTGGGCATCAATAGGTGGCACTGGTAGGTGGCACTGGTAGGTGGCACTGGTGGGCACTGCTTAACAGTACTGACATGCACTGATAGGTGGCACTGATTGGCACTGATAGGCACTGGTAGGTGCACTGATATGTGGCACTGATGACGAGACACTGATGGGCACTGATTGGCAGCGCTGATGGGTACTGATAAGTGGCACTGGTGGGCATCAATTGGTGGCACTGGTAGGTGGAACTGGTGGGCACTGCTTAGCAGTACTGATATGCACTGATAGGTGGCACTGATGGGCACTGATAGGCACTGGTAGGTGACACTGATAGGCAGCACTGATATGTGGCACTGATGACGAGACACTGATGGGCACTGATTGGCAGCACTGATGGGTACTGATAGATGGCACTGATGACGAGGCACTGATTGGCACTGATAGGTGGCACTGGTGGGCATCAATAGGTGGCACTGATGGACACTGCTTAGCAGCAGTGGGTGTCCGTGTGCGGGACCGATATCCCGTTTACACAAGCTGGTAATCGGCTTTTTTTGTTCTCCTCACGCTGTCAGCTCGAGGAGGAAAAAAGCCGATTTCCGGCTCCTTTTTATATCACGTGATCAGCTGTCATTGGCTGACTGCTGATCACATGGTACGGGTCCTCTGATCTGTTATCAGCCAAGTCTCTTGGACTCGCTAATCCCAGAGCGTGCCGCCCGCACCCCACAGGGGGCACATCCATGGACGCCCTCCTGGCAATTTAGGCCCGCACTGTACCCGTCCTTCGGATATAGTGCGAGCGGGAAGAGGTTAAAGGGGAACTCTAAAAAAATTGCAAAAAAAATATATATATATATATATATATATATATACATATATATATATATATACACTCACCGGCCACTTTATTAGGCACACCTGTTCAATTGCTTGGTATTACAAATTGCTAATTAGCCAATCAGATGGCAGCAACTCAATGAGGGGCAGACATTTCTCATTGCTCCGGGAACCCCAGAACTCTGGTCCAATCAGTAGATAGGCCGCTCTCTTTGTCTTTGTGTTCCCTTGGTAAGTTGCCAGCATTCATAGTTGGCATATTTTTGGAAGATTATTGTCTCTTTACACTTCATCTGACTGGTGAACATCCCATCTACTGCATCTTAACAAGTAAAACGAAGTTGGATTAAACCTCCATGACTTATTGGGGGGGTTGAGCTGTCTGTGGGGGGGCTCTTATTCAGCAGGTGACCATACTGGCCGGATGGACCAAGATCTATATGAGGGCACACTCACCGGCCACTTTATTAGGTACACCTGTTCAGTTGCTCGGTAACACAAATTGCTAATCAGCCAATCACATGGCAGCAACTCAATGCATTTAGGCATCTAGACATGGGGAAGACGATTTGTTGAAGTTCAAACCGAGCATCAGAATGGGGAAGAAAGGGGGATTTAAGTCACTTTGAACGTGGCATGGTTGTTGGTGGCAGACGGGCTGGTCTGAGTATTTCTGGGATTTTCACACACAACCATCTCTCAGGGTTTACAGAGAATGGTGGGAAAAAGAGAAAATATCCAGTGAGTGGCAGTTGTGTGGAGGAAAATGCCTTGTTGATGTCAGAGGAGAATGGGCAGACTGGTTCCAGATGATAGAAAGGCTCAAATAACCTCTAGTTACACCCAAGGTATGCAGAATACCATCTCTGAACACACAACACATCCAACCTTGAAGCAGAGCAGCAGAAGACCACACCGGGTGCCACTCCTGTCAGCTAAGAACAGGAAACTGAGGCTACAATTGGCACAGGATCACCAAAATTGGACAATAGAAGATTGGAAAAGCGTTGCCTGGTCTGATGAGTCTGGATTTCAGCTCCAACATTCAGATAGTGGGGTCAGAATTTGGTGCATGGATCCATCCTGCCTTGTATCCCCGGTTCAGGCTGGTGGTGGGAGTGTAATGGTGGGGGGGATGGGGTATCACCGGTTCAGGCTGGTGGTGGGGGTGTAATGGTGGGGGGGATATTTTCTTGGCACACTTTGGGCCCCTTAGTACCAATTGATCATGGTTTAAACACCACGGCCTACCTGAGTATTGTTGCTGACCATGTCCATCCCTTTATGACTACAGTGTCCCCATCTTCTGATGGCTCCTTCCAGCAGGATAATGCACCATGTCACAAAGCTCCAATCATCTCACCACTGGACAATGATGTCCCTGTACTCCAATGTCCTCCACACTCACCACATCTCATCCAATAGAGGACCTTTGGGAATGTGGTGGAACGTGAGATTCGGCATCATGGATGTGCAGCAGACAAATCTGCAGCAACTGTGTGATGTCATCAGGTCACTATGGAGGAAAATCTCTGAGGAACGTTTCCAACACCTTGTTGTATCTATTCCACCAAGAATGAAGGCCAAAGGGGGGTCCAACCCGCTACTGGCAAAGTGTACCTAATAAAGTGGCTGGTGAGTGTACATATCATATACAATTGCTACAAAAGTCATATTGTAATTGAATGTTATTAAAAATGACTTTCCCTTTTCAATCTACAGCTCTGTAATATTCTGTAAAATGCAATATGGCGACCTGATGGTGCACAGAATGCCCCCAGAAATGTAATTTCCTGCTTGTGTGATTGGTTCACTGATTTTGACAGAAGTCTCCACTAGGATACAAGTCACATTTTGGGCGTCCCCTGCAACACAAATGTCATTTTTGGTGACATGCTGTCAAAGGGAAAACGAAAGGGATGCAGACCCTGCCACTTTCCTCCTTAGAATCTTGTAGGTGCAGCAGCTGATTGATAATTATGAAGTCACTCCCATTCACATTTACTTTGCACATGGACACAGACAGAATCTGCAATACCTTTTGGTAAAATCCCTGGTCTGTACAGAGATCACCCAGAGGGGAATGTTTTTTTCTCAACAAAAGTGGAGTTACTCTTTAACCACTTTACCTCCGGAAGATTTACACCCCCCCCCCCCCCCTCATGACCAGGCCATTTTTTGCGATACGGCACTGCGTTACTTTGACTGACAATTAGGCGGTCGTGCGACGTTGTACCCAAATAAAATGTATGTCCTTTTCCTCCACAAATAGGGCTTTCTTTTGAAGGCCCCCCCATGCGAATCCGATTCTGCTGTGGACCAAAAAAAAAGGGTCCTGTGCGAGTTTGGTCCGAACGCGATGCGAATTCAGCCATACTATGGCTGAAATCGCATCGCACAGAGATCGCATGTGATTCGCACTGCAGCGCGGTGCGAATCACATCCGATCTCGGACACCGCACAAGTAGGAACCGGCCATCAGGCTCCATTCACACTAATGCGTTTTTTGATGCATTTTGCAGAAATTCAGGGACATTTTTTAACATGAGTTCCTTAGGAACACTTTCACATCAATGCATTTTTTGTGCCTCTGCATTTTTGGAAAGGGTCGGGGACTTTCGCATGCAATAAACTTAAATGGTCCCACATCCAAAACGCAAGTACCGCGTTTTTACAGCGATTTTGACGCAACTTGTGTTTTACGATTTGTGGGGTTTTTTTGGGGTTTTTTTAGCTGTACATTCACTGTATATAACTGGTTGCTAAGGAGGGGGCTGGGAAGCTGTCCGTCATGTCCTTAACAACCACTAACAGCTGAATGTAAAAAAAAGAATTGCCAGCAAAAAAAAAATTGTGAAAAAAAACATTGTGGGGTCCCCCCCAGGTCCATACCAGACCCTTATCCGAGCATGAAGCCTGGCAGGTCAGGAAAGGGAGGGGACGTCTGAGCCAGTCCACATGCCCTCAACATAGGGGGGGTGCTGTCCATGTCCATTTCTTAGGTAAAGATGGGGGCGTGGCCATCGGATGACGTCACCTCTTGTGACATCACGGACCCATCATGCCCCAGGTGGTGACGTCACAAGGGGCGGGGTCTCCAGATGATGTCAGCATATGGCCACGCCCCCATCTTTATCTAAGAAATGCTTGACATCAGACTCAGCTTCAGAGGAGGGCCATCGGCGGGAACGGGGGGTGGAAGAAGAGTGGAAGACGAGTGGAAGAAAAAGTGGGAGAAGGAGAAGCCCGGAGGAGGAAGATGTGGGAGAAGATGCAGGAAGAACGGAGGAAGAAGATATTTTTAATAAAAGTCAAAAACTGTGTACTGTATTTTTTCACACTACACTACTTTTTTTCTACACTTCACATGGGGGGGCGGGCTCTGAAGGCCCCCTTGTTAAAGGGGTCTTCCAGATTCCGATAAGCCCCCCGCCCACAGACTCCAACAACCACTGGCTAGGGTTGTCGGGAAGAGGCCCTTGTCCCCATCAACAAAGCACCCACCCCCCCCATGTTGAGGGCATGTGGTCTGGTATGGTTCAGGAGGGGGGCCCGCTCGCTCGTCCCCTCCCTTTCCTGACCTGCCGGCAAGCATGCTCGGATAAGGGTCTGGTATGGATTTTAGAGGGGGCCCCATGCCATTTTTTTTTTAAATTGGCGGGGGGGGTGTCCCCTCCAAATCCATATTAGACCCTAGGGCCTGGTATGGTCCTGGGGGGACCCCACGCTGTTTTTTTTCCCGATTTTTGTTTTTAGCCAGCAATTCTTTTTTTTTACATTCAGCTGTCAGCGGGGAAGCCCACTGACAGCTGATGACTCATCGGTTGTTATGGACGCGGCGGACAGCTTCCCTGGCCCCCTCCTTAGCAACAAGCTATATACAGTGTAAAAAAAGAAGCAAAACGCAAATCACGGCAAAATTGCTGTAAATTCATGGTAAAAACATATGTCCAAAAACACGGCAAGCACCGCAAAAAGCACTGCAGAAACGCTTAAAAGCAACATGCATAGATGTGAATCGAGCCTTAGGGTAACAGAAAGAAAAGAGAGCAGCAACTCCATGAATTCACCGAGTAGGGAGCTAAGCACAGAAGATAAATATGGAAATTAGAATCACTTGGGAGGCAGACTGCATCTTATTGGATGCAACCAGAATAAAATAAAAGATGTAAACAGGATACAAAAATAAAAGGAAGAACTTTATATAGAACAGCAAATTCTCAACCAGGGTTCTGTGGAGCCCTAGGGTTCCTCTAGAGTTTTCTAGGGGTTCCTTGCGTTGAGAAGGACTGATAAAGTAAGAAGGAAATAGAACATTTTCCAAGGAACTGTTGCCTTTTGCCCAATGTTTCTGGGCCATGCAACCTCCCAATCCAGGTCCATTGTGTGTGATATAAGCTATTGAAGGGCAGGAGGGCAGTGCTGGAACCGAAGAACACAGCTGACAATTCTCTTATGGTAACAGAAGGAAAGGAGAGCAGCAACTCCATGAATTCACCTAGTAGGGAGCTAAGCACATGAGATAAATATGGAAATTAGGATCACTTTGGAGGTAGACTGCCTCTGATCAGATGCAAACAGGATACAAAAATAAATGGAAAAACTTTATATAGAGCAGCAAATTCTCAGCCAAGGTTCGGTGGAGCACTAGGGTTTCCCTAGATCAGTGGTTCTCAACCTTTCCAGTGCTGTGACCCCTTGATAACATTTCCCGAGTTGTGGGGACCCCTAACAGAAAAATAATTTTCGTAGCGTAGGGTTTTCAGCACCCAAGGCAAGACAAGTAATTTGCACCCCTAACCCATGAACATTTAGCGCTCCCCGAGTCCCTTCCACTCATACAGTATTAAAACCCCTTATGGTACATTTTAGGATGTGCCACTCTCTTTGTTCTCCTTTCTTTGCCTTTTATCTCTCTCTATCGTAATTTCCTGTTTTTTTTCCCCATCCATCTCTCTAGCTGTCTTTCTTGTTCTTTCTCTTATTATTTCTCTCCCTTTTTCTTTGTTCCTCATCCTTCCATGTATCCTTTATTTTTATTCATTCTCTTACTCCTTGGTGGGGGGGGGGGATGGGATGAGTGGCAGTGCTGGCAGGGAGTTGGGATGAGTGGCAGCGCTGGTGGGGGGGTGGGATCAGTGGCAGTGCTGTTGGGGGGGTGGGATCAGTGGCAGTGCTGTTGGGGGGGTGGGATCAGTGGCAGTGCTGGGGGGAGTTCTGATCAGCCAACTTTAGGTGCTCTTGATCAAGGTCATCTGCTCATCGAGAAATGTAGTGCGGACTTTTAATGACAACTATGATCACAGGTAGTGTTACTCACTGTTTTTCTGACTTTGTGATGTCTCGCAGCAGTGACACTTATGCCGAAATCAGGAGATAGGGTCTCCTCCAGCCCCTCCCACTTCATATTCCTCACCAGTCAGCTGACCTCCAGTCTCTGCCCCCCCCAGCCATGCCGTGAACTGAATGGGCAGCTGCGAAAAGGCTGGGAGAGCAGTGCGGGCTTCAGGAACAGCCCAGGATTATTTGGTGACCCCTACAAAATCGTCATTCGACCCCTGAGGAGGTCCCGACCCCCAGGTTGAGAACCACTGCTCTAGAGTTTTCTAGGCGTTCCTTGAGTTAAGAAGGTCTGATAAAGTAAGAAGGCAATAGAACTGTTTCTAAGGACCTGTTGACTTTTGCCCCATTAATTTGGGCCATTCAACCTCCCAATCCAGCTCCATTGTGTGTGATATTGACTGTTGCTGACAATTCTCTCAGTGTATTGAGAAGGAAAGGAGAGCAGCAACTCCATGGATTCCTCTAGTAGGGAGCTAACCACAAAAGATAAATATGGAAATTAGAATCACTTGGGAGGTAGACTGCATCTTACTGGATGCAATCAGAAGAAAATAAAAGATGCTAACAGGATACAAAAATAAAAGGAAAAACTTTATATAGAGCAGAAAATTCTCAATCAAGGTTCTGTGGAGCCCTAGGGTTCCTCTAGAGTTTTGTAGGCGTTCCTTGAGTTAAGAAGGTCTAATAAAGTAAGAAGGCAATAGAACTGTTTCTAAGGAACTGTTGACTTTTGCCCCATTAATTTGGGCCATTCAACCTCCCAAACCAGCTCCATTGTGTGTGATATTGACTGTTGAAGGCTAGGAGGGCAGTGCTGCAATCGGAGAATACAGCTGTCAATTCTCTCAGGGTATACAGAAAGAAAGGAGAGCAGCAACTCCATGGATTCCTCTAGTAGGGATCTAAGCACAAAAGATAAATATGGAAATTAGGATCACTTGGGAGGTAGACTGCATCTTATTGGATGCAATCAGAATAAAATAAAAGGAAAAACTTTATATAGAGCAGGAAATTCTCAACTAGGGTTGTGTGGAGCCCTAGGGTTCCTCTAAAGTTTTCTAGGGGTTCCTTGAGTTGAGAAGGACTGATAAAGTAAGAAAGCAATAGAAACTGTTTCTAAGGAACTGTTGCATTTTGCCTAATGTTTCTGGGCCATGCAACCTCCCAATCCAGCTCCATTGTGTGTGATATTGGCTGTTGAAGGCCAGCAGGGCAGTGCTGGAATCGGAGAACACAGCCGACAATTCTCTCAGGGTATTCAGAAGCAAAGGAGAGCAGCAACTCCATGGATTCCGCTAATAGAGAGATAAATATAGAAATTAGAATCACTTGGGAAGTAGACTGCATCTTATTAGATGAAAAAATAAAAAATAAAGCTTTTAAACAATATCCCAATTCATCCAATCAGACCGACATTCACAGCTTGCCATGTACAAAATTACATTTTCCTAGAATTAATTTTTCCTTTGGGAAAAACGTCTTTGGATTTTTTCCTGACGTGTAATTGACACCATTTATTGTGGATTGTAATAATCATTTGCATGGATCTGATGCTCCATTGTTCTGCCTAAACAGTATGCAATCTCTCTCGCTTCTTTTTCAGTCATTTACAAACTCCCATTTACAGAGAAGCTCTGGAATCTGACTTATCAATCAATGAGATGCACATTTATTGTGATCCTTATTGTCTGCTGGTATAATCCGTTTAACTATCTTTGTTCGAGACAGTTATTTGGATTATTTCTCCACTTTTAGGCTGAGCGATTGTCTGATGTTCCCGAAGAGCAGTTATGATAACTGAATTATTATAAGTATTCCATTAAACAAGCAAGCTTGATTTAATTGGGGGGTGGGGGTGTGTGTGTGTGTGTGGGGGGGGGGGGGGTAGTGCATCCTTATATATCATGATGTGGAAACTGCGTATTTATCAAGAGCAGATTTTACAACAAACAGAAGATTACATTGATTAGTGACATTAGAAAGTAGATTGTTGTTACTATAGAAACAGCACTCCTGGTTGGTACCTGTTGGGCAATGCTGAAATACTCAGTAGTCACCATAATAATATATATATATATATATATATATATATATATATATATATATATATATATATATATATATATATATATATATATAAAAACAATATGCATGTTTATGTCTTTTTCGGTTTCCTCTTAGATGAAATAATCTTATAAGCATGTGCAAGGCCTAATGCACACTGGGTGATTAGCCCCAGTGAATGAGATCCTGGGGTTTAGGTGTGGGTGGAAGGCACAGGTGCACCATTCAGCCCCACTTCCAGTTGAAAGCTGCTGCAATGTGACAGTGTACTGAGCGGTGCTAACATTTCGGCAGTATGTGGCCTGGGGAGAACATCTGGAAAGCAAGAACTGAGCAAACCAGGCATTTGTTCATAGGAACATACTACCTTAAATTGTTAGTACCACTCGGTGCACCATCCAGCCCTGTCCAACTACAGCAGCTTTCAGACTCTCATAGAGCTTTATGGGCTACCAGCAGCAGGCTTGATAGTGCCCCTGTGCCTTTCACCCACACCAAACCGGAATCTCCATAGTTGCAACTACTACACTGATTCTCAACTTTAACAGAAGTCCAATGTGTACAAATGTGTTACTAGTACAGGGGAAGTGCATGGTGATAATTTATATGTTTACTTTCGCTAAGCGTTGCCATGTTGTTATTGCTTTCTTGTGTGAGTTAGCACCCCTCATGACCAAATGACTTCATTGGGGCCCCACACCGGAAGGATAACTTCTTTTCACCTGCCCCGGTACTGACAACATAGTCATTTTGAGGGAAATGGTGTTGAATACCAATTTTTCTCCACCAGCTCTTTACAAATGTCACACATCACCTTCTACTTTCTTCAACCTGAAGGCACGGAGGGAAGCTGATATATATTTTCGTGGGGCCTCGCATACCCATGATCCAGGTCCAATACCTAGGGGGGGTTCCGTTATGCTGGGAGACCCAACATAGGGACCCTGCTACTTAGAGGAGTAAACCATACTGCCCCCAAACTGCATTGAACACCACTTGTCCTCCACCATCTCTTTACAAATGTCACACATTGCCCTCTACTTGTTTCAGTCTGAAAGGAAGGAAGGGAAGCTGCTGTATATTTTCGTGAGGCCTCTCACTCCTGTGGTCTTGGCCAAATCCATAGGATAGTTCCATTATGCAGGAGGCCCTAACATAGGGACCCTTCCGCTTATAATGGTAGACTATACAGCCACCAATCCTTATTGAACACCAATTTTCCTCCACCAGCTCTTTACAAATGTCACACATTACCCTCCACTTTCTTCAACCTGAAGACATGGAGGGAAGCCACTTATGTGCGGCCTAGCACTCTCATGATCGAGGCCCAATCCCTAGGAGGGTTCCGTTATGCAGGAAGTCCTAACATAGGGACCTTGCCACTTAAAAGGGTAGACCATACAGCCACCAAACTGCATTAAACACCAGCTGTCCTCCACCAGCACTTTACAAATGTCACACATTGCCCTCTATTTACTTTAGTCTGAGAGGAAGGAAGGGAAGCTGCTGTATATTTTCGTGAGGCTTACACTGCTGTGGTCTAGACCCAATCTTTAGGATGGTTCCATTATGCAGGAGGCCCTAACATAGGGACCCTTCCGCTTATAACGATAGACCATACAGCCACCAATCCTCATTGAACACCAATTTTCTCCCCACCAGCTTTTTACAAATGTCACAAATTACATTCTACTTGCTGCAGCCTGAAGGCATGGAGAGAAGACGCTGTATATATATTCGCAGGGCCTCAAACACCCGTGGTCCTGGCCCGATCCCTAGGAGGGTTCTGTTATATAGCAGGTCCCAACATAGGGACCCTGCTACTTATAAGGGTAGACCAAACAGCCATCAATCCACCCCTCCAAAAGAACCTCTATCACCGGTCATCACTGCCTCCTCTCCCGAGCTGGCTGCTTCTACTTACTTTTCTTTTTTACTCCCCATCATCCAAAAGGTTAAAATGAAGGTTCACACTTCCCTGTTCACATTCACTTTAGGAGCACACTCTGACTCTCGTTCTGCAGTAAATCAGACCAGTCGTTGTTCCTAAATCAGCACTCTTTTTACTTAAATAAAAAGACGTAGGAGGAACAGTTCCTTAGCATCTCCACATTACAGTTCTCCAACAATTACATGGCAATGCAACAGGTTAGTACTGCTTTTTCCTCTTATATACTATGCTCTTCTTGGGCTATGCTGTGGTGCCCATACCTTTAGCTTGTGATCACAAGTACTATTGTTAGACAGCTACATACAGTTGAGACAGTGTGGTCATGGGGAACAGTGTGTACAGCAAGGGGGCAGTGTGTACATAGAAGGGGCAACAAATACATGGAGGGGGCAGTGTGTTCATGGAGGGGGGCAGTGTGTACATGGAACGGGAAATGTTTATGGGGAGGGCAATGTGTACCAGAAGGGGGCAGTGTATACAGGGAGGGGGGCAGTGTGCGCAGGAGGGGGAAGTGTATATAGGGGGAAGTGTGTACATGAAGGGGGGCAGTGTATACAGGAGGGGGGCAGTATGTATAAGAAGGGGAGCAATGTATACATGAAGGGGGGCAATGTGTATATGGCGGGAGGGGCAGTATGTATATAAAGGGAATTATGTATACAGGGGTAATAGGTACAGGGAGTAAGTCAGTGTGTGCCAGAAGGGGGTCAGTGTATACAGGGAGAGGGGAATGTGTACAGGGAGGGAAGCAGTGTGTCCAGGAAGATGGTTGGTCAATGTTGTTTACAGAAAGAGGTGCAGTGTGTTAAGGGAGGGGGGCAGAGTGTACAGGGATGAGGGGTAGTGTGTACAGGAAGGAGGGCAGAGTGTACAGGTTGGGGGGTTAGTATGTACAGGGAGGGAGTCAGTGTGTGTCGGATGGGGGTCAGTGTATACAGGGGGGAGGGAATGTTTGCAGAGATGGAGGAATTGTGTAAAGAGGGGGGGCAGTATGTGCAGGAAGGGGGGCAGTATGAACAGAAATGGGGGCAGTGTGTACAGGAAGGGGGGCATTGTGTCCAGGAGAGGGCAGTATATACAGGAAGGGGGGCATTGTGTACAGGAAGGGGGGCATTGTGTCCAGGAAAGAGGGCAGTATATACAGGAAGGGGGGCATTGTGTACAGGAAAGAGGGCAGTGTGTACAGGAAGGAGGGAATTGTGTCCAGGAGAGAGGGCAGTATATACAGGAAGGGGGCAGAATGTACAGGAAGGAGGGCATTGTGTCCAGGGAAGTATGTACAGGAAGGGGGGCAGTTTGTACAGGAAGGGGGTCAGTATGTACCAGAAGAGGGGCATTGTGTACATTAAAAAGGGTAGTGTGTACAGAAAGGGGGGCAATGTATATAGGGAGGGGGGCAGTGTGTACATGGCGGGAGGGGCAGTATGTACATAAAGGGAGTTATATATACAGGGAGTAATTGGTACAGGGATTATGTCAGTGTGTGCCAGAAGGGGGTCAGTGTATACAGAGAGAGGGGAATGTGTACAGGAAGATGGTTAGGGTTGCCACCTGTCCGGGATTCACCTGGAAAGTCCGGGTTTTGAATCATGTGTCCGGGTCTTAGTCTGCCTGAAACCGGGACACATTATTCAGACAGGAATGTGGCTCGGAACAGGGCCTGACAGAAGAGTGAAGGGGGCACCATGTGTTCTGCATCACTATTCTATAGTGTATACGAAAAACATTTTTTTTGCTGTGGGCTGCTAAAGTGTTCAGGTTTAGCTTGAAGAAAAAGTGACAACCCTAAAGATGGTTAACCAATGTGTACAGAAAGGGGAACACTGTGTAAAGAGAGGGGGGCGGAGTGTACAGGGAGGAGGGGTAGTATGACTCCCTGTACACTCAGGGAGGAAGTCAGTGTGTGCCGGATGGGGGTCAGTGTATACAGGGGGTGGGAATGTTTGCAGGAAGGGAGGAATTGTGTAAAGAAAGGGGGGCAGTGTGTATACGGAGAGGGCAGTATGTACAGGAAGGGGGGCACTGTGTCCAGGAAAGAAGGCAGTGTGTACAGGAAGGGGGGCAGTGTGTACAAGGAGAGGGGCAGTATATACAGGAAGAGGGGCATTGTGTAAAGGAAAGAGGGCAGTATGTACAGGAAGGGGAATTGTGTCCAGGAAAGGGGGCAGTATGTACAGGAAGGGGGCATTGTGTAAAGGAAGGGGGGCATTGTATACAGGAAGGGGGGAGTGTGTACAAGGAGAGAGTCAGTATGTACAGGAAGAGGGACATTGTGTCCAGGAAAGGGGTAGGTATGCACAGGAAGGGGGCATTGTGTACAGGAAAGAGGGCAGTATATACAGGAAGGGGGCAGAATGTACAGGAAGGGGGCATTGTGTCCAGGGAAGAGGGCAGTATGTACAGGAAGGGGGGGGGGCAGTTTGTACAAGAAGGGTGTCAGTATGTACCAGAAGAGGGGCATTGTGTCCAGGAAAGAGGGCAGTGTGTGCAGGAAGGGTTCAGTATGTACCAGAAGAGGGGCATTGTGTACATTAAAGAGGGTAGTGTGTACAGGAAGGGGGGCAATGTATATAGGAAGGGGGGGACAGTGTGTACATGGTGGGGGGGCAGTATGTATATAAAGGGAGTTATGTATACAGGGGGTAATAGGTACACGGAATAAGTCAGTGTGTGCCAGAAGGGGGTCAGTGTATACAGGGAGAGGAGCAGTGTATACAGGAAGATGGTTAGTCAATGTGTACAGAAAGATACAAACAAAATTTTCCCCAGAGAGGGTGGGACTTTAGAGGCATAGATTGTCAAACAAAACATTGATAAAAAAGAATAAATGTTATTTAAACAATGTGTCAAAAAGGTATTACAGAGAATTTTTTTTTGTTTTATCACATATTAAAGGTACAAAAAATGATTAAAATGTTGCTAACTATGCATAAAACTTTCGAGTGTACGGTGTCTTCAGAAATCTCAGAGGAACAAAATACATCCAAAATGTAAACATTCGCTGAATCCTACGCGTTACGGAGTGTTCCACACTCCTTCTTCAGGGATAATCCCACACGTGCATACTAGCTGACGTTGCGGTCCCCCGAGTGCGCGGCGCATGGCGTCACCCCCTGCCCACATCAAAGATGGCGATGTAGGAGGAGTGACGTCATGCGTCATGCTCCCACTGACATGCATGCGCGGTCACCCGGGGAGCCACTAGACATAAGGAGGAGACTGAAAGAGATGATATATGGTCTCCTAAGACTGCCGTGGCGGCCGCATATATAAGAAAAATACATGCGATCGCACTGACAGTCATATGGCTGTGGAAGTGGGACAAGATCTTGCGTGTCCGTGGGAGCATGACACATGACGTCACACCTCCTACATCGCCATCTTTGATGTGGGCAGGGGGTGACGCCATGCGCCACTCACTCGGGGGACCGCTGCGTCAGCAAGTATGCACGTGTGGGTGTTTGCCATCAGGCGAGATCACCCACACCTGCCAGGAAGCGGAGGTCAGCTCTTTGAGCCCTCGTATTTAAAGCCAGTGTAGCAATGGCGCACTCAGTGCTGTGGTCTCCACAGGACGGCGTGTCTTTGGAAGGTGCCGATGCAGGTAAATGTTATACTGTTTGCTTCAATATGGAGAGGTTTGGGTACTGTTTGGCCATATGAAATTTGGACCTCATTGAGACTATCCTCTTTACGATTCATAAATTATATTTTGGTGGATGAGTGTATCTATGGGATGCTTGTAACCCATAGACCTCCTTCTCAGCTCTCAAGCACCATACATATATATACTCTATAGTGCATGAAATCAATGATGAGCATCTGTTTCTCCTGACCCGGCACCTGTCCATGATCTGCGACCTGTGCCTGTGCACACACAGCACCCTTTTTGAGGTATATTTCTTTTATATATGTTTTGATGTATTATATATTATCTTTCCTTTTTCTCTTTTGAGTTTACTTTGTATATATATATATACATATGGATATATTGTCTGGATTGGCCATGTTTTTGATTTCTTGGCCAAATCCTTTTTCTTTGTGACCTTTTTATATTTTATATTCTGCTCCTTTTCATTCTCAGCTTCCAGCTGTTTGCGGTCCCGGTTTGCGCCCAGCTGCTTTCCGTGTCCACCTTTTTCTCAACAGACAGGAACTCATCTTTTTTATCTCAACCTATTGATTCATCCAATTTTGGCCCTTGGCCATACTGCCCTGACTCTGGTTGCTCTTTGGACGTGTGAGTACAGTAGCTTCACAGACGTATCTTTTGTACCATCTGTTGCTTTTGATGGATACAAGCACTGATTTAGCTATGTTGTTGATAAAAATATATATTTCTCTATATTTTAGATGGTTACATGTACAATATTATTGCATATCGGATTATCCCTGAAGAAGGAGTGTGGAACAATCCGTAACGCGTAGGATTCATCGAATGTTTACACGTGATTACATTTTGGGTGTATTTTGTTCCTCTGAGATTTCTGAAGACACCATACACTCGAAAGTTTTATGCATAGTTAGCAGCATTTTTATCATTTTTTGTACCTATGATATGTGATAAAACAAAAAAATTTTCTCTGTAATACCTTTTTGACACATTGTTTAAATAAAATTTATTCTTTTTTTATCAATTGTTTGTTTGACAATCTATGCCTCTAAAGTCCCACCCTCTCTGGGGAAAATTTTGTTTGTATTAAAATTTGGGATGTTGGCTGACCGTAGCAGATGAGGTATTTTAATTACACCTCCAACCTTTTTGATAAATGTGTACAGAAAGAGGAGCAGTGTGTAAAGGGAGGGGGACAGAGTATCCAGGGAGGAGGGGTAGTGTGTACAGGAAGGAGGGCAGAGTGTACAGGTTGGGGGGGTTAGTATGTACAGGGAGGGAGTCAGTGTGTGCCAGATGGGGGTCAGTGTATACAGGGGGGAGGGAATGTTTATAGGGAGAGAGGAATTGTGTAAAGAAAGGGGGCAATGTGTATACGGATAGGGTAGTATGTACTGGATGGGGGGCAGTATGTACAGCAAGGGGGGGGGGGGGCAGTGTGTACATGAAGAGGGGCAGTATGTCCAGGAAAGAAGGCAATGTGTACAGGAAGTGGCGCAGTGTGTACAGGAATTGAGGCAGTGTGTACAGGAAGTGAGGCAGTGTGTACAGGAAGTGGGGCAGTGTGTACAGGAATTGAGGCAGTGTGTACAGGAAGTGGGGCAGTGTGTACAGGAAGTGGGGAAGTGTGTACAGGAAGTGGGGCAGTGTGTACAGGAAGTGGGGCAGTGTGTTCAAGGAGAGGGGCAGTGTGTACAGGAAGAAGAGCATTGTGTACAGGAAGTGGGGCAGTGTGTACAGGAATTGAGACAGTGTGTACAGGAAGTGGGGCAGTGTGTACAGGAAGTGGGGCAGTGTGTACAGGAAGTGGGGCAGTGTGTACAGGAAGTGGGGTAGTGCGTACAGGAAGTGGGGCAGTGTGTACAGGAAGTGGGGCAGTATGTACAGGAAGGGGGCATTGTGTACAGTAATGGGGGCAGTATGTACAGGAGGGGGGGCAGTGTGTACGTCCAATATTCAGCGTCATTTAGGCACACACACTTTTTTGCCACACAATGCATCGCAGGTTCCCTATGGTATCCCCCTTTTTCAAGTTCTAAAGTTGGGGGGTATGCTTTTGGAAGCACAACGAGCGCCCCTCATTCTGACTTTTTTTTTCATGACGTCAGTTTCTGCTTTATAGATTGAGATTCGGAGGATTGGAGGGAGACATTCCCGTGTCTGTAAGATGGTGTTGAAAAAAATACTTTGCTTTTCTTACCTTTCATCCCAGTGTCAGTATCATCCTATATTACTCATTGTTCTTTTTCTTCTCTGTCGAAACTTGCCCACGAAAAATTGTGAGACGGGGAAAGTATTAAAAGCCGTGGATGTAAAAGGATGAGGCGTAATTCCCACTTGTTAGGTCTGGTATTAAAGGAAGGGAACCAGCAACCATGCAAAAAGGACAGTATTAAACCGGGGAATAGAAGATCCAGTGAAGTGCAGAAAAGGCAATTTGTAATTCCGTGAGTTTCTTTGCAGCGGAGAGTTTTGCTGGAAATGCTGTGGGGACAATATTTCATCTTTTAAAACTTTCACAATATTTTAGGAAGGAAACAGTCTGCGTTCCCTTTAGCGTTGCATGGAAGCGAGTGTGTTTAAAAGGAATATAAGGTCATTTCAAAGTTTTTCTTATATTTTCTTTATTATAATATAATAGTCAAATACGGTATATATAATAATAAAAAAATAAAATAAAAGTGTACAGTAGGAGCGTCGGACCCCTTGAATGGGTAAAAATAGGTAATCTAATGGCTGAACTCTTTTGAGGCTGCTCTCCATCGACAGCTGTATCCCAATTATTCCCTGCAAACATTTGCAGAATATTGGTAGAACGAGAGCTCCAGACAGATTAAAGTGGTTGTAAACCCTTCAAAATACAGTACCCAGTGAAGTGACTGGCCTCAGGTGATACAAGAGATGAAACAAATCCTCCTACGTAAGTTGTACCTGTTTATCTGCAGCCTTCTCTTCTCTACATCTGTTCAAAGTCCAGAATTTGTAAAGCTTTACCGAGCTGTCAGAAATCAGGGGGCGGAGAGCTGCACTTTACACTCTGCAGTGATGAGTGCTCTGAGAGTTGATTAGAGACCCCCCACCCCCACCCCCACCCCTCCACACAGCACACAGGAACCAAGCTGAGGCTGTCAATCACAGGCTGTGTGCTGAAGCTCCCCCCCCGTCAACTTTTTATCTCTTGGTGTCAGGAAAACTTGTCAGAAGTGACTAATGCTGATAGTAGAGGAAGGAGACAGCAGAGAGGAATGACACTTGCTCTGGATTGAGACACGTACACGCTATAGAGGGATATGCTTTTTTCATATTTCAGTTATGTCTAAGGTTTTCAACTACGTAATACAGTCCACTATGAATTTTTATTAGTGCAGTAGACCTTCAGTTAAAAGTGAGAGTACCGCTCATCCACCTATCCCCTACCCCTAATGATTTTTTTATTTTGAGCTGGTTCATCTTTCTGACAGGTACCCACTGACTCCTTCGCAATTCTTGCTTAGATGCACAATTATATCAGCTTGGCCCGCCACATTGCTTCTCGTATGCACATTATTACCAGGATCTTGCTATATCACCATATTATCCAATCACTATGCAGCAGGGCAGCCACCCAGCACAGGACCCAGAAGACAGTAGAGATCACTGTAGTAGTGGTGACTACTCCAGTGGTCCTCCGTGTTCTTAGCAGCCTCACAGCTTTGGCATACTGTACGAATACTTACTTTGGTCCAAGCTAGACATGTTGAGAGTTATTCTCAGCCAACTGCAGGAATCAGCTACAGAATAAAACTACTCACTGATGTATACTGTATGGTTGCAAAGATATCTTAGGTTGCTGTTGTACAGTAGTGGTTAGTAGTAGTGGATGTTTTTGGTTATATATGGAAGTATAAGGGTGATATATTAAATCCAGACCTCCCAACTGTACTGGAGTGCGGAGCCCTGACATCAGCTCTCCTGGGCCTGTTGTGGGGAGTGCCAGGCCTTCCTCTTTGAGGTGCTCCCAGTCAGGGGGCTTCGTGTGACTACCTGGTAACCCGCCAAGACACAATGCACTAGGGACCATTGCTGCTAAGGTCACCACCATGGCCACATCATCTGTAGAGCAACACCTGGGCTCTCCAGACCTGGTGGAGGAGGATAGCACCCACCAGGGCTCCCCCATGGACCATGGAGTTGAGCACTCCCCCAGTGCCAGCAGGATAGAGCTCTGTCAAGAGCTTGTATCGGAGGTACCATCCATGGAGGTGATTGAGGCACTACCATCTACAGCAGTACACCCAGCAGAGGGAAGTGGTTCTCCAGGACCACTGGAGGTACAGTCTGTGGTAGACTCACCCAGGACAAAGGCTTTTGGAGGGGACTGAATGCTAGCCTCTTGCCTACTGACTGTGGGCCCTGGCATTTGAGGGAGCTACAAGCATTTAGAGATATGTTCTATTATGTAATGCAAAAGGACATTGTTAAAAAGGCCATGATGGTTCCTGGCAGCTTGAGACTCATAGCTGATGTTGATGTCATCAGCAAGCCACCTGTGTGGGGCCCCCTGCCATAATGTGTTTATTGAAAGTAGGTCTCCTGCTATAGTCTGAAGGTGTTCTGTGTTTATACTTATGATAATGTGTATTGTACTTAGGAGCTCGGTGACAGCAAGTCTGACCTGGAATGAAATCTCTGAATAGTCTGGGTGGGCACTTAGTCATCCAGGTGGCTAATTAGGGTAATGTATATAGTATATGTCAGTTGTTGTAATTATATTGCTGGTTACAGTTTGTATCGTTAGGGTAATATGGTCACGAGGGGAGATGTCCTCCTGTGGTGTATATATTCTGTATTCTTGTTCAAATAAACAGTTCTTATTCTGGTTTACTCCAAAACTGGTTTTGCCTAGTTCTTGGGGTAACTATAGGCAGATTCACAGGTCTCGTGTTCCAGAGCTTGGGAAGCAGCTTCTTGGCGGAGATACCCAGTCATCATGTCCGGAGTCTATCACACAGTCGTCTGCCCTACCCAGCCGAGGAACTATCACAGTCAGTGGTGGTGCTGTGTGGGCCTTCTTCCCCATGTGAGAAATTCAAGGAGTGGCCAGCTTTGTAGGATTCCCCTAACGGTACTGCCATGGCGGAGGAGCCAAAAGGATCTGTGGCTCACGTTGCTTTACCTGCAACATCTTCACCAGTCCCCACCACTGTTTAGCCTGAGAGGGGGTGCTTTCACAAGGTCCCCAACTCCTTGGAGACCTGGATCCCTTCTTACATGGAGTCAGAGAAGGAGGAAGGAGAGGAGACCAGCGGTGCCCTGGAGACCCACCACTACCCACCATCCTACTTGCCCCCAGAAGCTGACCGAGAGTAAGGAAACCAGTGGCCGTGGCTGTACCCTAGGTGGAGTTATAAATGGACTCCAAGTCAGATACCAACTGAAATGAAATGAGTGAACTTAGGAAGTCTTCTATTACAAGTTCCCTTTATATCAGAAATAAAAGGACTATCACATCTGATTCCTGTAATATATCTCAGAAAACGTATTTTAGTCAGTTGAACAGCTATTCCCTGTGAGACTTATTGTACAGTCGAGCACACAAGGAAATATTACAATCCCCCTGGATCCCATAGACACATCACAATCTAAGCAGCGCAGTATATTTTGCGAGGAGTATCGGAACACATTTGCGTGCATGATTCATGAAAGTGCGCTGGAAAATCTATGTAGCCCGCGTCCACTCCTACTGGCATCTTTTACGACACACTTAAATGAAATGTATGGTTTGTAGGAGATGTAACTCGGAATTGGAATTTATAAGGTTTATCGAAAACGCTCGCTCTCACATATTTCACCAAAGCCGGCAAATATTGAAGGTCTTAAAGTGGAAATGCCAGCTTCCTCAAACAATACGAGGGTGCCTGAGCTACCACATTGTTATATATGTTACAATTGAGGCAATATGGTATATTTTATTGGGTACTTATTCTGTGCTATGGCTTTGAAGTTTATCTTAAAGCATATCTAAACCTTATTAAAAATGCAATATATTGCAGCTTACTAGTTCTTAGATGTGGTGACTGCATTTGTTTTCTTTTTTTTTTTTTCGGGAATTTCTTTACTTTATTTCCACCTGGTCATCTTTCCAGGATCACGGTTCCTGTGCTGTCATGTCTACACTCATTTGGTAACCACATCTATGGAGGAAGGTCATCGCTGTCATATAAAAAAGCTTACAGTTAAGTCCATATATATTTGGGCATAGGCATGATTGTAGATTTTTTCAGGTATTTACCAAAACATATTCAAGCTATAGTTATATAATGGATATGGGCTGGAAGTGCTCACTCTCAGGTTTAATTTGAGGGTATGTACATCCAAATCAGAGGAAGGGTTTAGGAATTACAGCTCTTAAGAAAAGCCACCTCCATTTTTCAGGGGGCCAAAACTAATTGGACAATTGAATCAAAACCTGTTTCATGGCCAGGTGTGGGCTACTCCTTCGTTATTTCCTCATCAATTAAGCAGGTAAAAGGTCTGGAGTTGATTCTAATGCCCCGTACACACGGTCGGACTTTGTTCGGACATTCCGACAACAAAATCCTAGGATTTTTTCTGACGGATGTTGGCTCAAACTTGTCTTGCATACACACGGTCACACAAAGTTGTCGGAAAATCCGATCGTTCTGAACGTAAAACACGTACGTCGGGACTATAAACGGGGCAGTGGCCAATAGCTTTCATCTCTTTATTTATTCTGAGCATGCGTGGCACTTTGTCCGTCGGATCTGTGTACACACGATCGGAATTTCCGACAACGGATTTTGTTGTCGGAAAATTTTATCTCCTGCTCTCCAACTTTGTGTGTCGGAAAATCCGATGGAAAATGTCCGATGGAGCCCACACACGGTCGGAATTTCCGACAACACGCTCCGATCGGACATCGGAAAATCCGACCGTGTGTACGGGGCATAAGTGTGGTATTGGCATTTGGAATCTATTAATGTGAACCTACATCTTGCGTTCATAGGAGCTGTCCATGCAAGTGATACAGGCCATAGTAAGGTTTCAAAAACTAAACAAGTCCATTGGGGAGATAGCAGCAACATTAGGAGTTGCCAAATCAATAGTTTGGTACATTCTGAGGAAAGAAGAATGCACTGGTAAGCGCAGCAACATAAAAAGGCCTGGACGTCCACGGAAGACAACAGTGGTGGATGATCGCAGGATCCTCTCTATGGTAAAGAAACACCCATTCACAACATCCAGACAAGTGAAGGACTCTCCCCAGGAGGTGAGCGTATCATTGTCAAAGTCTACAATCAAGAGAAGACTTCACGAGAGTAAATATAGAGGGTTCACCACAAGGTGCAAACCATTCATAAGCCTGAATAATAGAAAAGCCAGATTAGACTTTGCCAAAAAAACATTGACAAAAGCCAGACCAGTTCCAGAAAAGCATTCCTTGAACAGATGAAACTAAGATTAATCTGTACCAGAATGACGGGACGAAAAAAGTGTGGAGAAGGCTTGGAACAGCTCATGATCCAAAGCACACAGTGTCATCTGTGGTCACATGGTGGAGCTTAAATTGTGATGGCATGGGCATAGATGGCTTCCAGTGGCACTGGGTCATTGGTGTTTATTGATGATGTGACAGAAGCAGCCGGATGAATTCTGCAGTGTTTAGAGATATACTGTCAGCCCAGATTCAGCCAAATGCAGCAAAGTTGATTGGGCGGCGCTTCACAGTACAGATGGACAATTTGGCTGTTAGTGAACGTAACGAATACGAATTTATCCGAAGTTACGAATTATCCGAAATAACGAATGCCGCATCTAAACAAATGGAACGGAACAAATTAATAATAAATAATAATAATAAAAAGTTTTTATTATTATGATTGTTATTTATTTTTATTAATTCATTACGTTCCATTCGTTCGGATACGGCATTCGTTATTTTGGATAATTCATAACTTCGGATAAATTTGTATTTGTTACGTTCTCTAACAGCCAACTTTGAAAGGAAATTACAATAGCTATAATTTAATAGCTAGTAATAGTCAAGTCTTTATTAGTTAATTATTATTTCAGATTTCCGAATTTACTTATGTACGAATTTCCGAATTTCTGAATTTCCAAATGTACGAATGTACGAATTTACGAATGTACGGATTTACAAATTTTCAAATTTCCGAATTTCCTAATGTCTGAATGTACGAATTTACAAATTTTCTAATTTACGAATATTCGGAAAAACTCGTTAAACGGGTTTTCGTTAATTCGAATATTTCCGAATTAACGAATTTGTCTAAATTCGTTAAAAAAACGAAATCAGAACGAAACAAAAATTGCACATGTCTACCCACAAGAGTTGAAGCCGTTATAGCTGCAAAGGGTGGGCCAACTCAATATTGAACCCTACGGACTAAGACTGGGATGCCATTAAAGCTCTTGTGCGTGTTAAGGCAGGTGTCCCAATACTTTTGGTAACATAGCCTACTTTAGTAATTATTCAATTAAAGTTAGTCTCCTTCCATTGGACAGAAAGCCACACCCACCTCAGAAAGCCCCACCCACATCCAGGCAGATTGTCTTTTCATTATGGAAATAAATAACCAAGTCATTTATGTTACTTGAACAGTGGGGGGGGGGGGCAAAAAAAAAAATGGCAGCACAAATAATGGCTTCCGACAACAATGGCTTCAGCCCTTACTAAATCAGAAAGAGACTTTGTAGCAATAAAGGAATTCATATTATGAATGAAACAAATCTATTTCTACTTTATAAGTAGATGTAAAACAGTCGGACTAAATGGCCAATTATTTATTTTTCTTCTCTCACATCTGAGCTTTGTCATTTTCACTCTCTCGGTATCGGGAGAAAAATCACTTTATTTTTTTTCCCCTCTTCAGAAACCCATTATCATACATCGCTTTGTCTCCATGTACAAATAAATAGCCGCTAATGGCAAAATGAACAACGTTCCCATGCATATGTGTCCATATTGATATATAATATTGTAGAAGATGTTGTTGTGAGTTGTGAATATTTCTTTCAGGCTTGGTTCAAACTACTGCAGTTGCGATTTTTGATGCAATTTTTTTTATGTAGTGCGACTTTGATGCAACTTTTGCATATTCTATGGAGCCAAATCACACTGAAGTTGCAACAAAGTAGCACAGGAACCTTTTCCAAAATGGCACCTGCCCAGAGTCACATTGATGGGAACGGGAACCAATGAAAATAATGCGGGAAAGGCAAAAAACGCAGAGCAATGCTAGTATCAAATTCACTTTATTGGAGATAAAATCAGCATCCGCTTACATATAAGTGTAGCACCCTTCTTCTAGGTTGCTAAGTTATGGGTTAGGGAAATTTAGTTTTTGGCTCTCCTGTGATCAGCGGTGTGATTGCTTTGGGCTGATCTGGGTTCTGCAGGCTGCAGTTTCGACTGCTCCCCCCTGTTTTCTGGAGATTTCCAGAATATAGTGGGTGGGGGAGTCATACAGGGGCCTGAATATTTATGATACAGTGGAACCTCGGATTACGATCATAATCCGTTCCAGGAGAATGCTTGTAATCCAAAGCACTCGTATATCAAAATATACAGATCTGATTTGTTAGATAGAAACAATAGATATGAGCAGCTAACACAATATTGTTGGGTACAATAAAAGATATGTGGGATATAGGTGTAGCGCTATAAAAAAAAATCTTATTTAAAAAGTCCATAAACCAAAAAGATTCCAAGTTTTAAGGCAATCAAAATCAGTTCATAGTAAATCTCAAAGCTCAAACACATACTACCGATCACTCACAATGAAAGGGAAGGAGCCGGTAAGTTACATATTTACCGACCCCTTCCCCTACTCATCCTAAAGCATCCCCACAGCAACATTCGGAGGGGGAGGAGAGTTGGGAAGCCAAAAGCACTGCGAGGGGAAGGAGGGGGGGGGGGGCCCAGGGAGTAGGAGGGATCTGTGCTGCACAGTGTGATTAGGGTGTGCCTGGGCACACCTGGCACACCCTGTGCGCACGCCTATGACCGTCAGCAAATGGGTTATACAGCATAACGTTATTAGATGGTAACCACGAAAAAATGCTTCTCATTGCCCAGAGCTCCTCACTTCATTAATAGACCCAGAATTGCGATAGAGGCTGTTAGCCAAGATGGTTAAACCAAAGGACACACTCCGGAATTGCAGCAAGATATTTGGATATACATGTGAATGAGAAAAGATGAACTCATTGCGCAGACATTCCAAAATAGAAACAAATTTATTCAGCACCAACTCACAAGTAAAAACTCACACATGAGCAGTAGGTTAAAAGCAGGTATGGAAAGCGAACCAGCGCTTCCTACCACTGAGACAGCTGCAGCTCCTCTGTCCTCTCCGAAGCGTTGCTCGTCCCTAAGCTCCGCCCGACGTTTCGTCACTAACGTGCGTCATCAGTATATCAAAGCGAGTTTCCCCATAGAAGTCAATGGAAATGAAGATAATTGTTCCGCGTTGACTTCTATAACATGCAATTCCGCATGTGGCCAGAGGTGGGGGGGCGCCGGAGAGCCTTGGAAATACTTGGGGACAGCTCGGCTGAACTCGGAAAGACTCGGAAAGCCTTGGAAAGGCTCGGAAACACTCCGTTCGCAAGCATTTCCGAGGCCTTCCGAGCCTTTCCGAGGTTTTCCGAGTTCAGCTGAGGTATTTCAGAGTGGTTCCAAGGATTTCTGAACGGCTCCAAACCGTTCCGAGCGTCCCCGGCACAAATGCGGTACTGCACACCCCATTAGCTTGAATTCTGCTCGTTTTTCGAGACAACACTCGCAAACCGAGTCAGAATTAAAAAAAAAAAAGTTGCCCCTCTTTCAAAGCGCTTGTTAACCTCGTTACTCGTAAACCAAGGTTCCACTGGATATATTTATCAATATATCAAAATTTGCTACAAACTTATATCCTCATCGATCTAAGGAATAAAATTGTATAAATACATTAGAAATAAAATTGTATAATACAATATACTACAAAAGGTAAAAGGTACTATTCGAAGAACTGAAAAAAAAAAAAAAAGCTCTTGGACTCAAGTGGTTAAGAAGATAAAATCACTTACTCCGAGATTCTGGTGTAGCAAACAAGTCTGCCTTGTCCTCATGCTATGATACACAATGGAACATAACACAACGTGACTAATGCACTCTGACGGGGAGCACTGGGTCCGCGAATGAGATTGAAAGTCCCTACGTAGACTTAATAAAAGACAGGTAGAGAGCCCATCTCTCCTGGAACTGAAAGCTTTTAGAGATGTTGAGGGAAGCGATGGCATCAGTCAAGGTTCAGATAGAGTACTTATCATTTCCGCCGTTTCATTATTTCTACATGACATTTGGGTTAGATGCCAATTATTACAGCGAGAATAGGAAGTCTCTCTCTAAAAGGACAGGGGTAGGTAAAAAAAAAACACATCTGTGTGTTTAAACTTAAGTCAAAGCTATTTAGTTTGTATCAATGCAGAAGAGTTGCACTTATTGAAATGTTTTATGATTCATTCAAACCAGCAGCATTGGGTTATATTGGCCAACGCAATCTCAACATGCTGATGTAAAAGACACCAATTATTGCGGCTAGGAATCCATTCAAAAATGTATGGTTATTATTTTTATCCTTATTCTTATTACTGTCTATCTATCTATCTATCTATCTATCTATCTATCTATCTATCTATCTATCTATCTATCTATCTATCTATCTATCTATCTATCTATCTATCTATCTATCTATCTATCTATCTATCTATCTAATATTTTGCTTATTTGATATTTTTCTTTTTTTCTTTCTTTCTTTTTCTCTTTCTTTTTCTCCTTTCTTTCTTTCTTTCTTTCTTTCTTTCTTTCTTTCTTTCTTTCTTTCTTTCTTTCTTTCTTTCTTTCTTTCTTTCTTTCTTTCTTTCTTTCTTTCTTTCTTTCTTTCTTTCTTCCTTTCTTTCTTTCTTTCCTTCTCAAATGGAAATCATTGAAGTAGAAAAGGTAGTAAAGCATATGTTATATATAAAAAAAATCTGTATACAACATTATCCTATCTATCTATCTATCTATCTATCTATCTATCTATCTATCTATCTATCTATCTATCTATCTATCTATCTATCTATCTATCTATCTATCTATCTATCTATCTATCTATCTATCTATCTATCTTTCTATCTTTCTTTCTTTCTTTCTTTCTTTCTTTCTTTCTTTCTTTCTTTCTTTCTTTCTTTCTTTCTTTCTTTCTTTCTTTCTTTCTTTCTCAAACAAATGGAAATCATTGAAGTAGAAAATGTAGTAAAGCTTATGTTATATAAAAAAAATTCTGTTTACAACATTTTCCTATCTATCTATCTATCTATCTATCTATCTATCTATCTATCTATCTATCTATCTATCTATCTATCTATCTATAATATATAATAACATTGTATGATTAGATAGATAGAGGGATAGATAGATAGATAGATAGATAGATAGATAGATAGATAGATAGATAGATAGATAGATAGATAGATAGATAGATAGATAGATAGATAGATAGAAGGCAAGAAAGGAGATAAGACAGCCATGTGCTGAACACAAGGGGTGAGTGTGGAGGAAGGCCTGTGTAGAAGGAAGAGGCTCTATAAGAAGAAGGCCTGGGTAGATGGAAGAGGTTCCATAAGAAGATAAGAAGAGAAATATCTGGGTAGTATGAAGTGGCTCTATAAGACAAAGAAAACCTGGGTAGTAGGAAGAGGCTCTATAAGAAGAAGACCTGGATAGAAGGAAGGGGCTCTTTAAGAAAAAGAAGACCTGGGTAGAAGGAAAGGGCTCCATAAGAAGAAGAAGACCTGGGTAGAAGAAAGAGGCTCCATAAGAAGAAGAAAACCCGGGTAGAAGGAAGAGGCTCCATATGAAGAAGAAGGCCTGGGTAGAAGTAAGGAGCTTCATAAGAAAAAGAAGACTTGGGTAGAAGGAAGAAGCTACATATTAGGAAGAAGACCTGGATAGATGAAAGAGGTTCTATAAGGAGAAGAAGGCCTGGGTAGAAGGAAGATCTGTGTCAAATGGGACTTCACAAGACCAAAGAAGGAACTTTACCTAGGGATAACATTAAATCTACACTCCTGTGATCACTTGATTACTTGAGTGAAGTTTGTTATGGAAATTGCAAACTATAACCTAAGGTAAGTAATATCTTAGTGTGTCCCTATTGCATCTGCCAATGCTCATTTGCTACAAAGGATAGGCTGTATTTGCATGTGTGTTGTATGCACATTTGTAATACTCTGTATGTCTTGTATTGTTTTTCTACAGCTGTAAGTAGTTTGTATGTACAGCATTCTTGTTTGGTAAAAGTGCATTAATATACTACAGAGGTTTCTGCTTCCTTGCGTTATCGCACAGATATATACAGCCATATTCCGTTCAGGTACAACACATTTCACACATAAGGTTTTAAGCAATGAAAAAGGGGCAGACCATTTCCCTAAAAAGGAGTTGGATATTCTTAATCAATAGATGTATTAAACCAACCACTGAGCTGTGTTACCATTCTTACTAGGGGGTCCTAACCCCACATTCAAACTGAATTATCTCATGCATGGTGTGATTGGAGAGGTAGCAGGCTAAGCCCAAAAACAGATCTTCATGTGCCACCACTATAGGTCAGCCTTCTCAAAGGAGAACCATCTCCATATACAAACAAATTAAAGCTCAACTTGTATCGGTGGAGCACTGCATTGGCTTAGTGGCTCCCCAAGTGACAGTGCTCAGACCTGGTGAAAGGTCATGTAGGGATTGAGGGCTATATTATGGGAGGGGAATAACCTGCTCTTCCTATATTGGGGAAGTCATGGTGTTCCAGGAGGTCCTGGGAGCTCTGGTAGGAGGATTCCTTCTACAAAAGAACTATGATCTGCCTTTTATCCAGCATCGTGTTCATCGTGTTCATCTCCACAAGCTGGTTTGCGATACACATTCTACAAAGTACGATTGATCTCTTCCTTGTTTCCATATGCTCCACAGCACTTTGATCTCACCTCCCATATGTCCATTGCTGAGTATTTCCAGAATTTCTTCAGCCATGCAAAGAGTTTCAAGAGATTTCATAATCTTTAACGGCAGCACAGGGGCAAACTGAGAACACAGCACTCCATGAACTAAATTTCTCACTTTAAAACACATTAGGAGCTTAAATACTACCGACGTTTGCCAAAATAATTACTCCTCTATTATATGCTACAGAGGAGAAGAGTGGGGTGAAGAGCTTTAAGTGCTCTAAAAGTACATTGTTTATCTATCTGCGGGTACAGATAGTGATTTGAACCACGCACGCTATGGTGAAGGGAAGGACCAAAAGATGGCAGGAAGAAGAGATCGAAAGGGAAACAAAACCTGGAAAAGTCAAAGAAATAAAATAAGATGAAAACAGGTCAGGTACTAGAGAGGAGAGAGAGGATAATACGAGAGTTTGTATTCTCTCTACGGATAACAGCAAATGGAGACGTGATGTGGAAATGGAAATCATTAATGTGGAACAGTAGTAAAGGTTATAGAAAGAACATTTAGATATTTAGAACATTGTACATTTCTTTGTTTTCTTTTTCTTTACCTTTAAATGATCATTAAAATGTGGAAAATGTAGTAAAAGTTATGGTATAAAAAAAACATCTGGGTATTTACCACATAACTCCAATTATTATTTCTCTTTCTTTTTTTTTCCTTTCTTCATTATGGGAAAGAAGAACCAGGATATATTTGGTACTTTTGGGGTCTGCGGACTATTGATTGACTACTGATTTTCTTTCTTTCTTTCCTTCTTTTTTTTTTCTTTGTCTTTCTTTTCTTTGCTTTTTTTGTCCGGTCTTTTCTTTTTTCTTTCTTTCTTTCTTTCTTTCTTTCTTCTTTCTTTCTTTCTTTCTTTCTTTCTTTCTTTCTCTCTACCTCACTTTCTTTCTTTTCTTTTCTTTTTCTCTTTTCTCTTCTTTTTTTTTATTGATTGACTTTTACTAATTCTTTTTCTTTCTTTCTTTCTTTCTTTCTTTCTTTCTTTCTTTCTTTCTTTCTGTCTGTCTGTCTGTCTGTCTGTCTGTCTATCTATCTATCTATCTAATCGTTTGCCTAATTTGATACTGTTTGAGTCTGAGGACTATTGACTATTACTAATTTAATAATCCCCCCCCCTTTTCTTTGCTTCCTGGGAGGAAGAAGTACCAGGATGTATTTGGTACTTTGTTTGGGTCTGTGGACTACTTTTGATTGACTATTATAGATTTATTGTTCTTTCAATTTATTTCTTTCTTTCTTGACTGATAGCATAACGATGTATGACTAGATAGATAGATAGATAGATAGATAGATAGATAGATAGATAGATAGATAGATAGATAGATAGATAGATAGATAGATAGATAGATAGATAGATAGATATCCAGGATAATGTTGTAAAAAGCCAGATGTTTTTTTTCTATAACATAAGCTTTACTACCTCTTCTACTTCAATGATTTCCAAGAAAGAAAGAAAGAAAGAAAGAAAGAAAGAAAGAAAGAAAGAAAGAAAGAAAGAAAGAAAGAAAGAAAGAAAGAAAGAAAGAAAGAAAGAAAGAAAGAAAGAAAAAGAATAAATCAGTAATAATTAATCAATAGTATTCCCCAGACCCCAATTTCTTTCTTTCTTTCTTGACTGATAGCATATTGATGTATGACCTAATAGATAGATAGATAGATAGATTGATAGATAGATAGATAGATAGATAGATAGATAGATAGATAGATAGATAGATAGATAGATAGATAGATAGATAGATAGATAGATAGATAGATAGATATCCAGGATAATGTTGTAAAAAGCCAGATGTTTTTTTCTATAACGTAAGCTTTACTACCTCTTCTACTTCAATGATTTCCAAGAAAGAAAAAGAAAGAAAGAGAAAGAAAGAAAGAAAGAAAGAAAGAAAGAAAGAAAGAAAGAAAGAAAGAAAGAAAGAAAGAAAGAAAGAAAGAAAGAAAGAACGAAAGAAAGAAAGAATAAATCAGTAATAATTAATCAATAGTATTCCCCAGACCCAAACAAAGCATGTCGGGATTGAGTTGGCCAATGTAGCCCAATGCTGCTGGTGTGAATGCATCATTAGATAGATAGATAGATATAGATAGATAGATAGATAGATAGATAGATAGATAGATAGATAGATAGATAGATAGATAGTGAAGGCTTTACATGGCTGACATATTCATCTTTTTATACCTGACATATAGTGATGTTATCACTACTATTTGTAGAATAATGATGTCATCACTTTCATTTTAGTATTGACCTGGTTTGTGTCACAATTTAGTGTCTAGGTGTTTTATAATGGAATATATAAATTATTTCCCCTAAATTAAATCAGGAGTAGAGCTATCCATTTTCCCATGGAATAAATAGACTGGCACTGAGTTGTGGGGGAGTTGAGTATATATAGTACTACAGGATCTGCTCCGCGTGTTGATTATCTGTTCATTGATCATTTGGATTCAGTCTAAGATTTATGAACCTCCGCACTGTATATGTCATAGCAAATAATCATGAGCAATGTGACTCTTTAGTTGTATGGATCAAGCCGTAGATTAACGTAGATTAAGGTCGCCCAGTGTTTGCCGCATTAACGATGTGAAGCTTCTAGAGCCTTTTAACAAGGCCGGATGAAAGGAGCGCACGGTGCCCCATTTTATCATTGTCTCACATCTCGGTTTAATTATCCCCGAGCCGTATAGAATCAAGGAGAAAAATATACCTAGTATGCTCACAATGAAGGTCAGTCAATTACTGCTTTATTTTCCCAAGTCGTTATTTGGGGGGAGAAAGTTGGATTTGTTCAAACAGGAACCTTCAATTGTAGAAATGTCATCTGCCGCAAGAAGTGATGGAGTCGAGTAGGAACAATTCCCCATTATTTCAAACTGCCATAGGAGACATCTTCCTCAGAGGCAAGACAAGAACCATTTTCAGGAATCTTTGGATTTCAAGTCGTTTTGTATGTTTACTGTACAAAATGTATCTATCTATCTATCTATCTATCTATCTATCTATCTATCTATCTATCTATCTATCTATCTATCTATCTATCTATCTATCTATCTATCTATCTATCTATCTAATGATACATTCACACCAGCAGCATTGGGCTATATTGGCCACCTCAATCCCGACATGCTTTGTTTGGGTCTGGGGAATACTATTGATTGATTATTACTGATTTAATCTTTCTTTCTTTCTTTCTTTCTTTCTTTCTTTCTTTCTTTCTTTCTTTCTTTCTTTCTTTCTTTCTTTCTTTCTTTCTTTCTTTCTTTCTTTCTTTCTTTCTTTCTTTCTTATCATTGAAGTAGAAGAGGTTGTAAAGCTTATGTTATAGAAAAAACATCTGGCTTTTTCCAACATTATCCTGGATATCTATCTATCTATCTATCTATCTATCTATCTATCTATCTATCTATCTATCTATCTATCTATCTATCTATCTATTAGGTGATACATCGTTGGCATGGACCATAGGGTGAGTACATGGCTTGAAAACTGGCTACAAGGACGAGTTCAGAGGGTGGTGATAAATGGGGAGTACTCGGAATGGTCAGGGGTGGGTAGTGGGGTCCCCCAGGTTTCTGTGCTGGGACCAATCCTGTTTCATTTTTTCATAAATGACCTGGAGGATGGGATAAACAGTTCAATCTCTGTATCTGCGGACTATACTAAGCTAAGCAGGGCAATAACTTCTCCGCAGGATGTGGAAACCTTGCAAAAAGATCTGAACAAATGAATAGGGTGGGCAACTACATGGCAAATGAGGTTCATGGGGGGAATCTAGGATGGAAAAGGACTTGGAGGTCCTAGTAGATGATAGGCTCAGCAATGCCAAGCTGCTACTAACAAAGCAAACAGAATATTGGCATTAAAAAGGGGATCAATTCTCCCGCTCTGCAAGACTCTGGTCCGGCCGCACCTGGAGTATGCTGTCCAGTTCTGGTCACCAGTCCTCAGGAAGGATGTACTGGAAATGGAGCGAGTACAAAGAAGGGCAACAAAGCTAATAAAGGGTCTGGAGGATCTTAGTTATGAGGAAAGGTTGCGAGCACTGAACTTATTCTCTCTGGAGAAGAGACGCTTGAGAGGGGATATGATTTCAATTTATAAATACCGTACTGGTGACCCCACAATAGGGATAAAACTTTTTCGCAGAAGGGAGTTTAACAAGACTCGTGGCCACTCATTAAAATTAGAAGAAAAGAGGTTTAACCTTAAACTATGTAGAGGGTTCTTTACTGTAAGAGCGGCAAGGATGTGGAATTCTCTTCCACAGGCAGTGGTCTCAGCGGGAGCATCGATAGTTTCAAGAAACTATTAGATAAGCACCAGAGATAGAAAAAAAAATGCACTATAAAATGCACTATAAATATAAAGAACTGAGCAGCAATTCTCCTATATGAAAAGAACTCTCATTTATCCCACATCATATGTTTGAGATATTAAATCTTAAATATAATAAATGGGTAACATGACATAATCACAGTTCAACAATAACACAAATATAGAATCGCGCTACATAATCACAGCAATAAATGAAATAAGAAAAAACAAATTGTCCATTAGCGATTTCACAGATGTTTGACACAGTAGATCTAAACTTCCTGGTGTCAATCTCCACCATCCACCACCTTGTGCAGCAAAACCTCCCCTAAAAGCTGAAAAACCTGCTTACCAGCTCCTGTAGACCCGTCATTACAGGTGGTCACTCTGTGCTTATGGCTTATAACCCAGCCCGGGCCTTTCCCCACGTCGCAGGGCTCGCCCGCACTTGTGGTGTCACTTAGTAGGATGGATGTGAAGTTTCAACAAAAAGATAGAAAACTCCACAAAGTGTAAAATCCTTCATACGTTTATCAAAATATTGAAAGTTGCACCTTCAACAGCATTTAGAATAATACGTCTTGAGTTTGGTGTGTCGTGGAGGCGTGGAGCCTACGCTCCTCGTGTAGAACTTGTGCTCCAAGTGCTCTGCAAGTGTACAACTTGCCAGTGAAAATGTGCAGCAAGTTAACGAACTTACCATTCATCACCGCCGAAAATTTGCAGCAAGTTATCCTTGCTATCTGGGTGGGGGAATCAGTCCCACTGAGCTACTGTATTCAGACAGCGGGGAGACTTTGATCGTGTGGAAATTTTCCAACAGACTGGTTGTCAGAAGTCCATTGGTAGATCAACTTCTGTACAACCAGCCTGCCCCTACATTGAAGTTTTGGCCGATCCCTGCTGAACTGGACAAATTGGCTGACCTAAGATAGTTAAAGGATCTTCTGTAGCCCTCTGGAGCCATTCAAAGCTCATTGTGCCTTAAAAACCATCACTTTAATGCATGTTGCCAACATTTTTTCATAAGCCCCATAGTGTTGGCCAAATTTTGGAGGATCTAAAACTCTCAATATCACTCATCCAAAGTGTTCAGTGTAAATGTAGCCCGAGTAGGGAAGAAGATCCTCTTTAACATTAGAGCCCTTTCACACTGTCCTGCCCCGGGCGTCAGCGGTAAAGCAACGCTATTTTTAGCGCAGCCTAACCGTCGTTTTACCGTCGCTAGCAGCGGAGTTTTGCCAGCGGTATAGCAGCGCTGCTCCATTGTTTTCAATTGGCAGGGGCAGTGGCGTTGCTAGGGGGTGGCTTTTGGGGCTATAGCCCCGAATCTGGGGCCCATAGCCCCGAGTCTCTGCAGGGGTTCCCAAGGGGAGGGGGGCTCTCTGGGGACCCTGATGTAAGTGGGGGGCTCTCTGGGGATATATATATATATATATATAGATATATATATATATATATATATATACACACACATATGCCCGCCCAATCTTATGACTTTCTTCACTATGCTGCTATGGGCTCTAGCCCCAGATCTTTTGTAGACCTAACAACGCCCCTGGGCAGGGGCCCTATAGGAGCGGTGAGTTCACTGCTCCTAATGTGCTGTAAAGAAGCTGCTTGCAGGACTTTTTTTATCATTTTGTTCCCACAAATAGAGCTTTCTTTTGGTGGTATTTGATCAGCTCTGCGGTTCTTATTTTTTGCGAAACAAATAAAAAAAGACAGAAAATTTTGAAAAAAATAATAGTTTTGCTTTTGTTTCTGTTATAAAATTTTGTAAATAAGTAAGTTTTCTCTTTCACTGATGGGCACTGATAGGCACTGATAAGGCGGCACCGATGAGGTGGCACCAATAAGTGGGCACTGACGATGGGCACTGATATGCGGCACTGATGGGCACTGGTAGGCGGCACTGATGGGTGGCACTGATATGCAGCACTGATGGGCATTGATAGGCGACACTGATGGGCACTCATGGGTGGCACAGGTGGGCACTGATGGGCACTGAAAGGCTGCAAAGATGGGTTTTTATCAGTGGCACTGATAAGCGGCACTGCTGGGCACTGATAGGCGGCACTAATAGGTGGCACTGATGGGCACTGATGGGCATTGATACGTGGCACTATTGGGCACTGATGGGCATTGATACATGGCACTGATGGGCACTGATAGGCGTCACTGATATGAGGCACTGATAGGCATCCCTGGTGGCACTGGCAGTGGTAGGCATTGTGAGTGGGCACTGATTGGCAGCTGCCTGGACATTGATTGGCAGCTGCCTGGGAACAGATTAGTATTTCCCTGGGGGTCTAGGGGGGCATACCTGGTTGTCCAGTGTGGATGGCCATCCTGGGCCGCATGATGGTGGTCCTGGGTGGGATCCGAGGGGGGGCTGTGCTGATAAACAATCAGCACAGACCCCCCCTGTCAGGAGAGCAGCCGATCGGCTCTCCTCTACTCGCGTCTGTTAGACGCGAGTGAGGAAAAGCCGACCACCGGCTCTTCCTATTTACATCGTGATCAGCCGTGATTGGACACGGCTGATCACGTGGTAAGGAGTCTCCGTCAGAGACTCTTTACCTAGATCGGAGTTGCGGTGTGTCAGACTGACACTCCGCAACATCGATCGCCGCGATGCGCTCCCCCGGGGGCGCGCATTGGCTTAATATCCTGAGGACGTCATATGACACCCAGTCAGGATATTGAAACCACTTTGCCGCCGTCATTCTGCTATATGGCGGGCGGCAAGTGGTTAAAATCAACACTGGTCGGTCAGTGGTTAGTAGGGATGGGCTTAGGCGTGTTCGGGTCATAGTCCCAACCCACCTGAGCAATCCCGCCAGGAAGCCATCACTGCACGCCGTCCAATCATAGGCATTGAGGCATTTCCAGGCCCGCAGCTGCACCTACACACGCTGCTCATGATTGGCGGTGTGCAGTCACGGCTTTCTGGCGGGATTGCTCAAGCGGGTTGGGACTAGGATCCAAACACACCTGAGCCCATCATTTTTCAAATCTCTTTTTATTAATTTTCTTAAACAAACAACACAAAACACAACAAAAAACATCATACACATTAAACCGGAAATATGAAATAAAAAAAATAAAAAAACAAGTTCAAAATATAGTATAACAATAATGCATCTATAGGAGAAAAAAAAGACAAGCATTAGTTCCTTCTCTCGAGTCCCCAATGGATCCAAACCTATAATCATAAAAATTCTTATATTATGGATAATGGCCCCCATGGCCGTTTGATGCTGTAAACAGTTTATCCAGCCTCTTGGCCCACACTTTATCATACTTACTAGGGCAACCCCTATTCATATACGTATCTCTATATAATGGAAGATTATTATTTACCAATTGTTTCCAATATGATAGTGTAGGAGACCGAGGTTTCTTCCATTGCAACGCAATAGCTTTCCTTGCATAGAATAGTGTTATATTAGCAAACACTCGCTCAGACGCTGTAGGAAGACCAGTCTCTACCAAACCCAATAATCAAACAGACATTAAGAACGGTAAAGGAACAGAGGTGATAGAGTTCCACAAATCCACCACTTCCTTCCAAAAAATAACTACCGCATTTATCGGAGTATAACACCACTTTTTTCCCCTTAAAATCAGGGGAAAATCGTGGGTTCGTGTTATATGCTGATCCCCCGCTGTCTGTGGGCAGGAGGAGCGCCGCCGACATTGACCGAGCCGAGTGTACTGTGTACTCGTGTACTCGGCTCCGCTCTCAGTCATGCCCAGTCCCGCCTTCTAGCCTTTACGTCCCGCCATTGGACCGGTGTTGTGTCCATCATAGGAGCCGGGCCAAGGGGCAGGAGGGGGGCGTGACTGCAAGCGGAGCCGAGTAGCCGAGTACACAGTACACTCGGCACGGCTCGGCTCGCTCTATGTCGGCGGCGAGAGGAGCCGAATATCTCGGCGGTGCCGCCGGCAAATTTAAAAACCAAACATGCTGCAATTTTGGGCAAGGCTGCAGACGGACACTGGGGAAGGCTGCAGGTGGACCCTGGGCAAGGCTGCAGGTGGACACTGGGCAAGGCTGCAGGCAAACACTGGGGAAGGCTGCAGATGGTGGCTGCAGGTGGACACTGGACAAGGCTGCAGGTGGACACTGGGCAATGCTGCAGGTGGACACTGGGCAAGGCTGCAGACGAACACTGGGGAAGGCTGCAGATGGAGGCTGCAGGTGGACACTGGAAAAGCCTGCAGGTGGACACTGGACAAGGCTGCAGGTGGACACTGGACAAGGCTGCAGCTGGAAACTGGGCAAGGCTGTAGACAAACACTGAGGAAGGCTGCAGATGGAGGCTGCAGGTGGACACGGGACAAGGCTGCAGGTGGACACTGGACAAGGCTATAGGTGGACACTGGGCAAGGCTGGACATGCTGCAATTTTGGGCAAGGCCGCAGACGGACACTGGGGAAGGCTGCAGGTGGACCCTGGGCAAGGCTGCAGGTGGACACTGGGCAAGGCTGCAGGCAAACACTGGGGAAGGCTGCAGATGGTGGCTGCAGGTGGACACTGGACAAGGCTGCAGGTGGACACTGGACAAGGCTATAGGTGGACACTGGGCAAGGCTGCAGACAAACACTGGGGAAGGCTGCAGATGGAGGCTGCAGGTGGACACTGGACAAGGCTGCAGGTGGACACTGGACAAGGCTGCAGCTGGACACTGGGCAAGGCTGCAGACAAACACTGGGGAAGGCTGCAGATGGAGGCTGCAGGTGGACACTTGACAAGGCTGCAGGTGGACACTGGGCAAGGCTGCAGGTGGACACTGGGCAATGCTGCAGGTGGACACTGGGCAAGGCTGCAGACGAACACTGGGGAAGGCTGCAGATGGAGGCTGCAGGTGGACACTGGACAAGGCTGCAGGTGGACACTGGGCAATGCTGCAGGTGGACACTGGGCAAGGCTGCAGACGAACACTGGGGAAGGCTGCAGATGGAGGCTGCAGGTGGACACTGGAAAAGGCTGCAGGTGGACACTGGACAAGGCTGCAGGTGGACACTGGACGAGGCTGCAGCTGGAAACTGGGCAAGGCTGTAGACAAACACTGGGGAAGGCTGCAGATGGAGGCTGCAGGTGGACACTGGACAAGGCTGCAGGTGGACAATGGACAAGGCTATAGGTGGACACTGGGCAAGGATGGACATGCTGCAATTTTGGGCAAGGCTGCAGACAGACACTGGGGAAGGCTGCAGGTGGACCCTGGGCAAGGCTGCAGGTGGACACTGGGCAAGGCTGCAGGCAAACACTGGGGAAGGCTGCAGATGGTGGCTGCAGGTGGACACTGGACAAGGCTGCAGGTGGACACTGGGCAATGCTGCAGGTGGACACTGGGCAAGGCTGCAGACGCACACTGGGGAAGGCTGCAGATGGAGGCTGCAGGTGGACACTGGAAAAGGCTGCAGGTGGACACTGGACAAGGCTGCAGGTGGACACTGGACAAGGCTGCAGCTGGAAACTGGGCAAGGCTGTAGACAAACACTGGGGAAGGCTGCAGATGGAGGCTGCAGGTGGACACTGGACAAGGCTGCAGGTGGACACTGGACAAGGCTGCAGGTGGACACTGGACAAGGCTATAGGTGGACACTGGGCAAGGCTGCAGACAAACACTGGGGAAGGCTGCAGATGGAGGCTGCAGGTGGACACTGGACAAGGCTGCAGGTGGACACTGGACAAGGCTGCAGCTGGACACTGGGCAAGGCTGCAGGCAAACACTGGGGAAGGCTGCAGATGGAGGCTGCAGGTGGACACTTGACAAGGCTGCAGGTGGACACTGGACAAGGCTGCAGGTGGACACTGGGCAAGGCTGCAGGTGGACACTGGGCAAGGCTGCAGACGAACACTGGGGAAGGCTGCAGATGGAGGCTGCAGATGGACACTGGACAAGGCTGCAGGTGGACACTGGACAAGGCTGCACACCTCTCCAATCCTCCATATCTAAATCAGGTATATCTCACGCCCACCTAGCTCTAAGAGCCTCTAATGGCAAGATAGAGATTAATATAAGATGAGAATACCATCTCGAAGTAGGCCTATCCAAACACTCGGACCTAAGCACTAGCTCTAAAGCAGATTGTGTATATTAAAACTGTCCTGTGGAAATTGTGTATAAAAGGTGTGACGAAGCTGGAAATATCTAAATAGATGGGAATTTGGAACATTAAAAGTCAAAGTTAGTATAGAAAAAGTGGATAATTTCAGATCGGTAATCACCTGAGAGAGTATTTTCATATTATATTTAGTCCAGGCAATAGCCTCCAGTGTTTTAAAAAATTGAGGAAGGGTAGAATTGAACCATAAAGGTGCAATCGGAGAAAAAGCATCTTTAGGGTAATGCTCACATCTGAAGCCGCGTACACACGAGCGGACTTTTCGTCCGGACTGGTCCGACCGCGTGTGGGCTTCATCGGTCCTGCAGCGGACTTTTTCGGGCGAAAATCTTGCAGACTTTAGATTTGGAACATGCTTCAAATCTTTCTGACTGACTCGAGTCCGGTCGAAAAATCTGCTCGTCTGTATGCAAGTCCGACGGACAAAAACCGACGCTAGGGTAACTATTGGCTACTGGCTATCAACTTCCTTATTTTAGTCAGGTCGTACGTCATCACGTACAAATCCGTCGGACTTTAGTGTGGTCATGTGTAGGCAAGTCGGACACTGGGGCTGCAGACGGACACTGGGGAAGGCTGCAGGTGGACCCTGGGCAAGGCTGCAGGTGGACACTGGGCAAGGCTGCAGGCAAACACTGGGGAAGGCTGCAGATGGTGGCTGCAGGTGGACACTGGACAAGGCTGCAGGTGGACACTGGGCAATGCTGCAGGTGGACACTGGGCAAGGCTACAGACGAACACTGGGGAAGGCTGCAGATGGAGGCTGCAGGTGGACACTTGACAAGGCTGCAGGTGGACACTGGGAAAGGCTGCAGGCAAACACTGGGGAAGGCTGCAGATGGTGGCTGCAGGTGGACACTGGACAAGGCTGCAGGTGGGTACTGGGCAATGCTGCAGGTGGACACTGGGCAAGGCTGCAGACGAACACTGGGGAAGGCTGCAGATGGAGGCTGCAGGTTGACACTGGAAAAGGCTGCAGGTGGACACTGGACAAGGCTGCAGGTGGACACTGGACAAGGCTGCAGGTGGACACTGGACAAGGCTGCAGCTGGAAACTGGGCAAGGCTGTAGACAAACACTGGGAAAGGCTGCAGATGGAGGCTGCAGGTGGACACTGGACAAGGCTGCAGGTGGACACTGGACAAGGCTATAGGTGGACACTGGGCAAGGCTGCAGACAAACACTGGGGAAGGCTGCAGATGGAGGCTGCAGGTGGACACTGGACAAGGCTGCAGGTGGACACTGGACAAGGCTGCAGCTGGACACTGGGCAAGGCTGCAGGCAAACACTGGGGAAGGCTGCAGATGGAGGCTGCAGGTGGACACTTGACAAGGCTGCAGGTGGACACTGGACAAGGCTGCAAGTGGACACTGGGCAAGGCTGCAGGTGGACACTGGGCAAGGCTGCAGACGAACACTGGGGAAGGCTGCAGATGGAGGCTGCAGGTGGACACTGGACAAGGCTGACACTGGACAAGGCTGCACACCCCTCCAATCCTCCATATCTAAATTAGGTATATCTCACGCCCACCTAGCTCTAAGAGCCTCTAATGGCAAGATAGAGATTAATATAAGGTGAGAATACAATCTCGAAGTAGGCCAGAGGAGCCAAATATCTCGGCGGTGCCGCCGGCAAATTTAAAAACCAAACATGCTGCAATTTTGGGCAAGGCTGCAGACAGAGACTGGGGAAGGCTGCAGGTGGACCCTGGGCAAGGCTGCAGGTGGACACTGGGCAAGGCTGCAGGCAAACACTGGGGAAGGCTGCAGATGGTGGTTGCAGGTGGACACTGGACAAGGCTGCAGGTGGACACTGGGCAATGCTGCAGGTGGACACTGGGCAAGGCTGCAGACGAACACTGGGGAAGGCTGCAGATGGAGGCTGCAGGTGGACACTGGAAAAGGCTGCAGGTGGACACTGAACAAGGCTGCAGGTGGACACTGGACAAGGCTATAGGTGGACACTGGGCAAGGCTGCAGACAAACACTGGGGAAGGCTGCAGATGGAGGCTGCAGATGGACACTGGACAAGGCTGCAGGTAGACACTGGACAAGGCTGCAGCTGGACACTGGGCAAGGCTGCAGGCAAACACTGGGGAAAGCTGCAGATGGAGGCTGCAGGTGGACACTTGACAAGGCTGCAGGTGGACACTGGACAAGGCTGCAAGTGGACACTGGGCAAGGCTGCAGGTGGACACTGGGCAAGGCTGCAGACGAACACTGGGGAAGGCTGCAGATGGAGGCTGCAGATGGACACTGGACAAGGCTGCAGGTGGACACTGGACAAGGCTGCACACCTCTCCAATCCTCCATATCTAAATCAGGTATATCTCACGCCCACCTAGCTCTAAGAGCCTCTAATGGCAAGATAGAGATTAATATAAGATGAGAATACCATCTCGAAGTAGGCCTATCCAAACACTCGGACCTAAGCGCTAGCTCTAAAGCAGATTGTGTATATTAAAACTGTCCTGTGGAAATTGTGTATAAAAGGTGTGACGAAGCTGGAAATATCTAAATAGATGGGAATTTGGAACATTAAAAGTCAAAGTTAGTATAGAAAAAGTGGATAATTTCAGATCGGTAATCACCTGAGAGAGTATTTTCATATTATATTTAGTCCAGGCAATAGCCTCCAGTGTTTTAAAAAATTGAGGAAGGGTAGAATTGAACCATAAAGGTGCAATCGGAGAAAAAGCATCTTTAGGGTAATGCTCACATCTGAAGCCGCGTACACACGAGCGGACTTTTCGTCCGGACTGGTCCGACCGCGTGTGGGCTTCATCGGTCCTGCAGCGGACTTTTTCGGGCGAAAATCTTGCAGACTTTAGATTTGGAACATGCTTCAAATCTTTCCGACTGACTCGAGTCCGGTCGAAAAATCCGCTCGTCTGTATGCAAGTCCGACGGACAAAAACCGACGCTAGGGTAGCTATTGGCTACTGGCTATCAACTTCCTTATTTTAGTCAGGTCGTACGTCATCACGTACAAATCCGTCGGACTTTAGTGTGGTCATGTGTAGGCAAGTCCGGTCGTTAGAAAGTCCGTCGGAAGTCCGTCGGACCTTTGTTGTCAAAAACCAGCCTCCCAGGCTCGCATAGTAGTAAGCATTAAAGGAGTCAACAAATATAGAGCATCCATGGAGCCTACTACTGCCGCTTCCAGCCGGGTAGAGTAGTTATATAAATCAGGATTTAGCCACTATGCGTCCGTAATCAGCTGGGTGGCCAAAACATATTTATATAGATCCAGAAAGGCTAAACCTCCCTGTTCACAAGGGCGCATCAGGGTGGTTAGTTTATACCTGGGGTTCTTTGTTCCCCAAAGAAACGATTAAAAAAGTTGATTTAATTTTGTAAAAAAAAGACATAGGGAGCCACTGGGGAGAGTGTCTGAATAAGTACATAAATTTTGGTATAATTTTAATTTTTAAAAGATTATACGTCCCAGTAAAGACAATGGTAAAGACTTCCAAAGTTTCAATTTTGACCCAATAACTCCCAAAATTGGAGTCAAATTCAAAGAGGTAAATTCTGAAGCTTGGCAGGAAATTACAACTCCTAATGCCGTGTACACACGAGTGGACTTGCCCGGCAGAAAAGGTGCGATGGAACAATTCCGTCGGACATTCCGATCGTGTGTGGGCTTCATTGGACCTTCATCTGACCTTTTCTGTGGAGAATTCAGACGGACCTAGAAATAGAACATGTTTCAAATCTTTCCGACGGACTAGAGCCCGATCGAAAAATCCGTTCGTCTGTATGCTAGTCCGATGGACAAAAAAGGACGCAAGGGCAGCTATTGGCTACTGGCTATGAACTTCCTTTTCTAGTCCCGTCGTACGTCATCACGATCAAAACGAACGGACTTTCGAACAGACTTTAGTCCGTTCGTGTGTGGGCAAGTCCGGTCGTTCGAAAGTCCATCGTAACTCCGTCGAAAGTCCGTCGGAAAGACCGTCAGACCTTTGATGCCGAAAAGTCCAGTCGTGTGTACACAGCATAAGTATTTGAAGTTCTCCACCCACTGCAGTGGGGTATCCTTAAAGGCCATATTGCGGGCCCCATATCCATTGGGAACAACATAGACTTACTCCAATTTACCTTCAGCCCTGTAACTATTGAAAAGGAGTCCAATATCTTCAGAGCCCCTTGAGGAGAGGGTCCAGCCACCTGAGCCCATCATTAGTGGTTAGTGTGGCACACCCATCTCATTAATGGTAGAGCCCAGTGGATGTGGTGAGGGCAGCCTCCAGGATCCAATGGCAGCCACTGCTGCTGCTACTACTAGAAGATGAAGGCACTGCTTCCAGAGCCTTCAACCTAAAGATGTCCACAGACAATGGACTGTTATAGTTAAAGGAATCAGTTTGCAGTAAAGCAGTGCACACTTTAAAATCTTGTCGGAGTAGGTCGATTCTGCCATATAGAAAAGTACTAACTTGCAAAGTGGGCTCCTTTCGCCCCATGATAGTTGTGCCACTGGTTGACCTTCTTCTGCAATACTAGCTTAGTGGCTATTATGTTTAATCACTCGCTTCAATTATTTCTGAATCACTACACAACTATTCAAATCAAGGCAATATTCTACAGTTAAAGTCTACATTTAAAATTCTACAATTAAAGTCAATAGTCCTTATCTGTATACTTGCTCTGGTTGAGTGATCCAAAGATAGCATTTTCGGATATGAGTTTAGCAATGGTAGCATCCATATTTCTCTGGTTCCTTGTAAAGCTTCTTTGAACTGCTAGATATGCCTAGTTGATAGGAAGATGCAGATGAACTGTAGATTTATGATCACAGGCCAACACACATTTTGTTGCCTCAAATGTTACACTTCTTGTGGGGAATTTTTGGCCCGCTGATTCCAAAAATGGCACCAATTTTTCCTTATCAGCTCTAGCTTCTGGGATACAGCATAAATGTCATATAGCACTCTTCGCTCCGGTCGCCCATCAAAAATCAGGATATAAATTTAGCAGAATACATTAGGATGATTCAGGCAGTACCGTCATGAAATAGGCATAACCTCTACATAACAGAAGAACAAGTTGATCAGCAAGATCTTTTCAAAAACTGACTAAAAAATGATATAAATTGGATCATATCTAAGAAACTAGATCTGATGGAGTCTAGCCAATGCAATTTTCTGAATCAGCGCCCTAAATAACCCCAAGAACAGGTATAAAAGGCAAGGCACCAAGAGAAAATATTTTTTTTTGTTGGGCTGTGCATTGGTACACTTAATGGTGAAGGCCAACTGACCATCATAGCTGAATGAGCTTGTTGCACACCCCAATCCAAAGCCAAGGGGTATGGAACTGGTCCCCAACTGTGACTGTAACAGCCTCCACTCTTCTGGGAAGGCTTTCCACAAGATTTTGGAGTGTGTCTGTGGGAATTTAGGTCCATTCAGCTATAAGAACATTTGTGAGGTCAGGTATTGATGTTGGACAGGAAGACTTGGCAATTTATCCTTGAGGTCGGGTTCACATATGTGCGGCCGAGGGGTTCGTGCGTGGGAGTCCAGTTCAGTCTGTTTACTGGTTCAGGTGCAATTCAGGTCCGAATTTTTTCCTGAATTCGCACCAGGACTGGGCCCAAACATACACAGGACCCTTTTGCAATCTGCTCTGCAGCCGCCCTGGACATGTGTGAACAGGCTCCATTGAGAGCCGTTCACACTCACATGTCATGCGAATTGGATGTGGGTTTCGCATATATGTGAACCCAGCCTAAGGGTGTTCAGTCGGTTTGAGGTCAGGTCTCTGTGCAAGCTACTCGAGTTGCTCCACACCAAACTCATCAAACCAGGTCTCTGACTTTCTGAACAAGTACAAAGTCACGATGGAACAAAAAAGAACCTTACTCAAATTGATAAGGAAAGGTTGGAAGTGAATAATTGTCTAAAATGTCTTTGTATGCTTTAGTATTGTCAGTACCCTTCACAGGAAACACCTGACCTCAATCATTTCAAGGGTTGCTCACATACCTTTGGCTATATAGTGTATTTGTAGGCAGGTTCAGTCTACTTTCTCCACTGTAGGTGACGCTCATCCACAACAGCAATGCAAGGGGAGAGGAAGTCAAGGGGAACATGGTTCCTCTATGGTTTCTTGGGTCACTGAGGAAGCTATCCGGTTGGCTGCTGCCCCATTTTAGTCAGGCAGCCATCTTGGGTCAGGCAGAGTCTATTTAGGACCCTGGCTCCTGGGGATGGCACGCATTTTGCTTGTAAGTATTGTAGGGACAGGTTACCCGTCTGTCAGGAATAGTGAATAGCAATAGGGAGAGGTTCCAGATGAGTAGGGAAAGGATAGGAACATGCCATTCTTCCTGCAAGCCTCCTCTTTTGGGCATGGACCAGCCAGACTAAATTTTGGGCCTTCAAGACAGACAAACCCGTTTCAGCACATCCTGCTCTGCTACACATCGCTGTTACATCCTGTGAGTGTTCTCCGTCGGGTGCTTTGCCACCGGGCGTGATGTGAAACGTTAATACAAGTTCTGTTTCTGTAACTGGACTCTGAATATTTACTGCCACTGCACCACGCTTCACCTCCCACGTGTTTGTAAGAAAACGACTTGTTAGTAATTAAAATGTAAAGGGAATTTTTAGAACTCGTTTTCTAAGCAAAAAGATGATGCATTTGGCAAGAAATGCACTATGCATGCTAAAATCAAGGCCTTCTGTCTGACATGATCATTTTCATGAGTGCAGAGGGTAAATCTGTACACATCTGTGGATGCTGCAGTGTACATAATGTATCCATAAAAAAAAATAAAAAATAAAAAAAAAAAATAAGCGAGACGAGTCAGAAATGAATTCCATAGACGAGGAAATTAAAGCATTTGCAGAGAGGTGAAGGGCCAGAAGCATCAGGGAGATATCGGCGGGACTAATGCTGGTCAGAGGAGATGGGAAATGAGCAGAGAATGCAGCAGGCGCTTCTCAAGAGGAGATCTGAAAAGGGCAAAAGAGGTGACTAGTTTATTGGCCCGGTACCACTGCAAGGAGAATAGCTCAGCAAAAATGTCATTATCAAAGTGACAAGTCGGGACAGCACTGAACCCTTCCCTTCAGGCACATGTGGCTATAGAGAGGATTAAGTACATTTCGTTGGTTGGGTATGATCGGAACAGACTTTTTTCAATGATATTTCGGCAAGCTGTTATGTTTTCTGTTAACGCTTAGTGCGGTGGTAGCAATTAAAGGGATAGAAGCCAATGGAAATTTTCTTTGACCTCGTTGGGTTTTAAAGTGGGGTTCCACAAAAAAACAAAAATACCTGGAAAAATTCTAAAAAAAAAACAAAAAAAATTTGGATTTTTTTTCTTTTTTCACTTACCTCTAAATGCCTGTTGCTAGGTGGTCCCTCGTAGTCTGCCTGTTCCTTTGCCTGGGCTGGTGACATCACTTCCCCCTCGGCACAGGAAGGGCTCAGCTCTGCTCCCTCCCTCCTGTCAATCATCTGGGACCCATTACAGGTCCCAGGTGATTGAACGGCCAATCACGGCACGCAGAGCCGCTCGCGCATGCGCAGTGGGTGCCAGGCTGTGAAGCCACAGCCCGGCGCCCACAGTTGAAATGCCGGCGCCGACGAGCGGAGGGGGGGGACGAGCGGGGCTTCGATCCCCCGCATCGCTGGACCCAGGGACAGGTAAGTGTCCAATTAAAAGTCAGCAGCTGCAGTATTTGTAGCTGCTGACTTTTTATTTTTATTTTTTTTGACGGCCCCCCTGGGTGGAACTCCTCTTTAATCACTTCCCATCCGGGCAAATTCCAGCACTTTGCTCTTACATGTAAAAATCATCATTTTTTTTCGAGAAAATTATTCAGAACCCCCAAAAATGATATATGTTTTTTTTTTTTTTTAGCAGAGACCCTAGGGAATAAAATGGCAGCTGTTGCAACTTTTTGTGTTACACGGTATTTGCGCAGCGATTTTTTTAAACGCATTTTTTTTGGGAAAAAATAACTTTCTCCAAATAAAAAAAAAAAAAACAGTAAAGTTAGCCCAATTGTTTTGTATAATCTGAAAGATGATGTTACACCGAGTAAATAGATATCTAACATGTCATGTTTTAAAATTGCACACACTCCTAGAATGGCGCCAAATTTTGGTACTTAAAATTTTTTTTTTTTACAGGTTACATGTTTAGAGTTACAGAGGAGGTCTTGGGCTTGAATTGTTACTCCCGTTCTAACGTTCGTGGCGATACCTCACGTGTGTGGTTTGAATGCCGTTTACATATGTGGGCGTGACGTATGTGGGCGTGACGTATGTATGCGTTCGCTTCTGTGTGCGAGCACGCAGGGATGGGGGCGCTTTAAAAAAATATATATAACAGATATCTATAAGGTTTCAGATCTCTCCTCCAGGCAGGAAAGACTGAGATCAAAAGAAAAAATAAACGATATCGGCCTTTCCAGCTGAGTCCCCGGCAATGTTCACGTCGCCGGGCCGAACGGGACGTCATAACGTCGCGGCCGGGCCTCCGAAGGTCGTAGAGATTGCTGGGGGCCATCCGTCTCTTGGAAATCTCTATGCTCAACTTCCGGCACTGGTGGATTCCTTCTCCGGCTTGCCGATCGCACAGGCGAGCTGGTAGAAGCACTGGAGGGCGGCGGCAGGGAGGTGACCCCTCCCACCGCCTGAAAGAACGATCAAGCGGCTGAACTGGCACTATGATTGTTCTTACGGTGCAGGGAAACGCCGGCCGAAAAAGGTTGATATCTGAATGATGCCTGCAGCTGCCCCCATCATTCAGATATCCCCACTCAAAGTCCAGGACATCTTATGACGTACCTGGGGCAGGAAGTAGTTGAACAGCAGTAAATGTAATAAAATTTTGCACAAGACCGAAGAGCTGCAAATTTTGCACTGGTACTGGCCTCTCATTTACCTTAAAAAGCTATTTAAAGATATATATATATATATATATAATAAAGGTGACCTTCCAAGTCCTCTTCAGTGGACACTGTTCCCCTGCAACACCAAAGCGGAATGTCCGACAGAAAAAGTCTGACGGAAGCTTCTCATCGTCTATTCCGATCGTGTGTGGGCCTCATCGGACTTTTTTTTTTTTTTTTAATTCTGACAGACCTAGAAATGGAACATGTTCTAAATATTTCCGACTGAACCAATTCCTATCGGGAAAACCGATCGTCTGTATGCTGTTCCGACGGACCAAAAACAACGCATGCTCTGAAGCAAGTACGAGACGGAAGCTATTGGCTACTGGCTATTGAACTTCCTTCTTCTAGTCCCGTCGTAAGTGTTGTACATCACCGCGTTCTGGACGGTCGGACTTTGGCTGGACTTTGGGTTGACCGTGTGTAGGCAAGACCGCTTGAATGGAATTCCGTCGAAGAAACCTTCGGAGTTTGTTCCGACGGAAAAACCGGTCGTTTTTGCGGCATAATAGTAAGATCTTTACTTCTTTTACAAGAGTGATTTAGGGTAAGTGGTTCTTGATCTCATGATGAACACTATGTTACACAATTTTTATATATTTTTGTAATTTGTTTGATATAGCTAATGCTGTGTCTATCCTTTTAGATTTTGCATTATTAAACTTATATATTTTCAACCTATTTCTGTATACACCTTTCTTGGAGTCATTGCCCTTTAAAGTACCACCAGAGGGTCTCTTTTTGTTTCCGTTCCATATTAGGGATGTGAGCAATTTCTCCTATACCCCAATATAATTGAACTATAATACATTTATGTGATAGACCAACACAAAGTTGCACATAATTGTGAAGTGGAAGGAAAATGATAAATGGTTTTCAAATGTTTTACCAATAAATATATAAAAAGTGTGGGGGGTACATTTGTATGGCGCCCCCCTGAGTCAATACTTTGTAGAACCCCCTTTCGCTGCAATTACAGATGCAAGTCTTTTTGGGGATGTCTCTACCAGCTTTGCACATCTAGAGAGGGACATTTCTGCCCATTCTTCTTTGCAAAATATCTCAAACTCTGTCAGATTGGATGGAGGGTGTGTGTGAACAGCAATATTCAAGTCTTGCCACAGATTCTCAATTGGATTTAGGTCTGGACTTTGACTGGGTCATTCTAACACATGAATGTGTTTTGATCTAAACCATTCCATTGTAGATCTGGCTGTATGTTTAGGGCCGTTGTCCTGCTGGAAGGTGAACCTCCGCCCCAGTCTCAAGTCTTTTACAGACTCTAACAGGTTTTCTTCTAAGATTGTCCTGTATTTGGCTCCATTCATCTTCCCATCAACTCCGACCAGCTTCCCTGTCCCTGCTGAAGAAAAACATCCCCACAACATGATGCTGCCACCACCATGTTTAACGGTGGGGATGGTGTGTTCAGGGTGATGTGCAGTGTTAGTTTTCCGCCACACATATCATTTTGCTTTTAGGCCAAAAAGTTAAATTTTGGTCTCCTCTGACCAGAGCACCTTCTTCTACATGTTTGCTGTGTCCTCCACATGACTTCTCACAAACTTCAAATGGGACTTCATTATGGCTTTCTTTCACCAATGTCTTTCTTCTTGTCACTCTTCCATAAAGGGCAGATTTGTGGAGAACACGACTAATAGTTGTCCTGTGGACAGATTCTCCCACCTGAGCTGTGGATCTCTGCAGCTTCTCCAGAGTTACCATGGGCCTCTTGGCTCTTCTCTGATGAATGCTCTCCTTGCCCGGCCTCTCAGTTTAGGTGGACGGCCATGTCTTGGTAGGTTTGCAGTTGTGCCATACTCTTTCCATTTTCGGGTGATGGATTGAACAGGGCTCCGTTAGATGTTCAAAGCTTGGGATATATTTTATAACCTAACCCTGCTTTATACTTCTCCACAACTTTATCCCTGACCTGTCTGGTGTGTTCCTTGGCCTTCATGATGCTGTTTGTTCACTAAGGTTCTCTAACAATCCTCCAAGGGCTTCACAGAACAGCTGTATTTATACTGAGATTAAATTACACACAGGTGGACTCTATTTACTAATTAGGTGACTTCTGAAGGTAATTGGTTCCACTAGATTTTAGTTAGGGGTATCAGAGTAAAGGGGGCTGAATACAAATGCACAACACACTTTTCATTTATTTTATTTTTTTAAATGTTAAAAACCATTTATCAATTCCCTTCCACTTCCCAATTATGTGCCACTTTGTGTTGGTCTATCACAGAAAATCCCAATAAAATAAGTTTATGTTTTTGGTTGTAACATGGCAAAATGTGGAATATTTAAAGGGGTATGAATAATTTTCAAGGCACTGCAATGTCACTATAGTTTTTATCAAGTAAACAGGCCACCCTTTCACTACTTCCCATGAATACCCTCTCAAGTAATTACCATCAATAAATACTTCTTGTATGGACAAATCATCACCCTTAAAGCATTAGTAAACCGCAGTTGCTGGGGGAAAAAAAAAAGTTATAATGTCATAATGTGCTAGTATGCTTCGCACCCCAGATCCAGATCTCTCATTTACCTTAAAAAGCAAAAAAAATTTTAAAAAATGTGACTTTAAGAAAAAAAGGAAATCCTGTCTATCTGCCTGAGAACCAGAAGTGATGTCGGAGGTCGCTCCGGTCCTCCAAGGGAAAGGAGCCAAGTGGGGGCCATCTTGCCCTCATTTGCCTATCTAGCAAACAGATCGGTTCGTTTCCGGGTTTACCAACGGCTCTGCTAAACGCGAAAACGACCCGAAAGCAGCGGGGGGGGGGGGGGGGCACCTCTCCCGCCGCCCCTAAAAGTGATCCTGTGGTGAATCCACCACCAGGATCACTTTTAGCCCACAGAAAAAAATGATACCAGGAACATGGCAGCTAGCTACTGCCATAACCCAGTATTAAATGTAAAAGTAATGACGTATATATACTGTGGGCGGTCGGCAAGTGGTTATGATATGACCCAATGTGATGTTCAGATGGAGGATAGGCTGTAAAGGGTAGGAATGAGCACCTCTAACTATTGGAAGTACTCATGATCACAAATTGAGAGGAGCCAATTCATACCTAATGCCGTGTACACACGGGCGGACTTTTCGACCGGACTGGTCTGACGGGACAAATCCGACCGTGTGTGGGCAACATGGGACCTGCAGCTGACTTTTCCGGTCGAAAATCTGACGGACTTTAGATTTGGAACATATTTCAAATCTTTCCGATGGACTCAAGTCCACTCGTCTGTATGCTAGTCCAACGGACGAAAACCGTCGCTAGGGCAGCTATTGGCTACTGGCTTTCAACTTCCTTACTTTAGTCCGGTCGTACGTTATCGCGTACGAATTCGGCGGACTTTGGTGTGATCGTATGTAGGCTAGTCCGTTCATTTGAAAGTCCGTCGGAAGTCCGTCAAAAGGCCGTCAGGAAGACCGACGGACCTTTGATGCCGAAATGTCCACCCTTGTGTACACCGCATTAGAATAAGTAAAGAACTCACTGGTGTGCATAGTTTTTGATCTTTGGTACACAGCAGCACTTACCAACTGTCATTATAGGAATGACACAGAACATGTAAGTCTTTGGAGATATCTGCCCGTCTTTGCCAACCTTTTGGTTGAACTTATAGGGTGCTGAGACATTTGCCAAGGCCTGGCTGGCTTAGTAAATGGCTTTGACTCTCTTCGCAGCTTGGATGATGCGCTAATACAGTATTAGTAACATTTTACGAGGAACTCTGATGGCCACTCCTGGATGTAAGAAGGGACTTTGATGGGCACTTCTGGATGTAAGGGGTTGACTCTGATGGGCACTCCTGGATTTAAGGGGGGCTCTAAAGGGCACTCCTGGATGGAAGACGGGGCTCTGATGGGCACTCTTGGATGTAAGGGGAGCTATGGTGGGCACTTCTGTATGAAAGAAGGGACTTTGATGGGAACTGTGATGGGAACCCCTGAATTTAAAGGGGAATGTTGTGGACACTCCTCGATATAAGGGAGGATTCTGATGGGCACTCCTGCAATTACAAAGGGACTCTGGTGGGCACTCCTTAATGTAAGTGGCAACTCTTTATAAAACCATTTTTGTTTGACCCACAAATATTTGTAAAATATATAACATGGCCCTCGTACCGAAAAGTTCGGAGACCCCGGACCTACATGATAAAAAGTTTGTGGGCACTCCTGGGTGTAAGGGGGTGCTCTGATGGGCACTCCTGGATTTAAGGGGGAACTCTGTGAGCAGCTCCTGGATGTAAGTTGGAACTCACACGGGCACTCCTGGATTTAAGAAGGAACTCTGATGGGCACTCCTGGATTTAAGGGGTGACTTTTTATATAACTGATTTTGTTGGACCCAGAAATATATTCGTAAAAAATACAAGGCCATTATACTAAAAGGTTTGGAGATCACTGACCTACATGATAAAAAAGTTTGTGGGCACCCCTCCAAATTATAGAGTTCAGTTGTTTTCAGTTGAGAATAAAGTTAATGATACAAGTATATTTTAGACAAGTGTGGGCTTGTGGTAACCGCTTGAGAAAGGCCATTTTCTCTTCCAGCATGTCTGTGCCCCTCTACACAAAGCCAACTCCATAAAGACATGGTTTGACCAGTTTGGTGTGGAGGAACTTGAGTGGCCTGCACAGAGCCCCTACCTCAATGTTACTAAAATTTGTGATGCATCTTTAGGTCTTTGTTATCCTGTTCATTTATTGATACATTTTTTTAAAATTTTAAACAGAAGAACTTCACTTTCCATACAAACAATCACAATACCAAACAACCAAAATGAATTTCAAGACCTGAAGAGATATGGTAATGACAATAGATCTGCTTTAGCTTACCTAGCTTCATTAACATTCAAGATATGCATCATAAGTGCAATGTTATTATTATAATAGAAATCTTACATTACGAGTTTCAAGGAAGTAGTTATACTCCATTCCTGCAAACTTTCTTCCATTAATAGTCTTTCTTAGAAGACCTCCGATTATCTTTGCCATATCATACATTGATGCACACTCCAATCCACTTCTTGTCAAAAGCCTTGTGCATGAAAACGACAGCCTAATGGCATAAATAAGGCAAACAATCCTCCGATGTAACAAAAAGTCTTCTGCATCAAGGACCTGTATACCAGAATATTCAATCCACATAGTTCTTTATTAACTCTTTAGCTGCCACAGACTATCGCCATACTACCTCCATTTTATTGCTGTAGCAGCACAGCACTGTAGACTGATTACTGGAAGTAATTTAGTGGCTGCCCAATCACTTCCAAATATGCTAGAAGGTGCTGCCCCTACTATTGATCCCCCAACCCCCCTCCCCCCCATGTATCCGGTTTCAGCTGGGCCTCCTGGGTGCTGATTGTCCCTTCACTAAATGAATGCAGAAGCAACAAGCATTATTTTTTTCTGGCTTCTAGGCCAGGAAGAAGCTAAGAAAACAAGATTTCTGTGTAGCCTGGACTGTAGCTGATAACTGTGGTGGAACTTCATACTTTTTTTCTGCTGTATTATCCTTCTGCAGGATGCACAGGGTTAAACTGAATATTCATTAATGTAGAAGTGCAGCAGCCCTCTTTAATGACACAACTCTGCAGAGATGGTCTATGGAGCATCTCCAGTGCAGGGGGCATCCATCTTGGCTGGGTTATGGTTGATCCTGCAAGGATGGTGATTGGCTGCTGCAACAAAATAGGGAGAGAAGGGTGGGTCTGCAGGAAGAAAGAGCAAATTCTTAAATTGTGATGTAGAGACTGGACTGCTGGCTATATGACAGACTGGACTGCTGGTTGAAAGAAACCCTGCCATAGCTGACCACAATCGAGTGAGAGATCAGAAAGACTGCTTATCACGAAGGAACTTGCCTCAGAGATGGGAACTTTTTTCCTGGGAAGGTACAAAGTGCAATTTGCCTGGTGCGATCAGACTGTACTAGAGAGCCACTTGTAAGGAAGAAAAAGAGGGACTGTCTCAGTGGGACTGAAATCACAACAACTCCTATTTCTGTCTGAGGCCTTTAACTCAATAAGAGCACGTGTCCAGAGACCCAGAAGAGGGCGCCCTGGGTTTGGTAAGAGACTAATATTGTACACACTTTCTTTCAAGTGGTGGAGCATCTCTGCCACATGTAAGGAAGAAAAAGAGGGATTGTTTCAGTAGGATTGAAAGAGAAAAATCACAGCAACTCCCATTTCTGTCTGAGGCCTTGAACTGAATTAGAGCACGTGTCCAGAGACCCAGAATAGGGCGCCCTGGGTTTGGTAAGAGACTAATATTGTACACACTTTCTTTCAAGTGGTGGATCATCTCTGTCACTTGTAAGGAAGAAAAGGAGGGACTATCTCAGTAGAGTTGAAAGAGAGAAATCACAGCAACTCCTATTTCTGTTAGGACATAAATTTTGTTTGGGTACAGCGTCACATGCCAGTGCAATTGTCAGTTAAAGCGATGCAGTGCCATATCGCAAAAAATGGCCCGGTCATTAAGGGGGTAAATCGTTCCTGAGCTGAATTGGCACCCTTCTGGTGCCAATGCACGCTTGCGCACCCGTTCACGCATGCTATCCGGCCACAGGCATATGTTCTAAGCTCACTCTAATTTATCCAAAACTAAAAAAAAAGTTTTACCTTTAGGCCCCTTTCATACTTGTGCGACTTCAAAAGTTGTGCGATTTTACCGCGATATCGCAGCCGCAATTTGACGCGATTTTACCGTGATTTTGTGTGATTTTGCCGCGATTTGAGTACTACTTTGTACGACTTTGCCACAACTTTACTATGCTGAAAGGATTGGGTGGGACAAGGGTCAAAAACTGCTTGTACTTACAGCTTGTGCTTACAAAGTCGTACTGAAAATATTATTCAGGTACGATTTGCATGCTACTTGAGAGCTTAACATTGAGGTCTATGGACATCAACTCGAATGGAAGTTGGACCAAAGTAGTGCAGGGACTACTTTGAAGTCGGCACGACTTAAAGTCGTGCCAATATGAATGGTAGTCATTGAGAATAACTTGTCGTGCGATTTTGCAGTACAAAATCGAGGGACAAGTCGTATAAGTGTGAAAGGGGACTAAGTTATACAATAAATGGGGTTTTAAGTAATCTTTTAGCCTAAGGCCCCTTTCACACTAAAGCAACTTCAAAGACGTGGGATTTTACCACAATTTCGTGGCCCCGATTTTGCCACGATTTTAAGGGAATGCCTGTGTAACTGGCATCAAAGTCGGACCAAAGTAGTGCAGGGACTACTTTGAAGTCAGAACGACCTAGAGTCGTACTAATATGAATGGTTGTCATTGGAAATCATGGGGAACAACTTGTCATGCTACTTTGCAGTCCCAACTCCTGGGACAAGTTGTAGAAGTGTGGGGCCTAAGGCCGAGTTCACACTGGTACGACACGACAGTCGTACCACTTTGGATCCGACTTTGCCCTGCCACTTGAAGTCTGACATGCGCCCGACTTCAATGAACAGGTATCCGACTTTGATCCCCGAAAATATCAGGCACTGTGTCTAGTATGGATTTTAAGGGGAACCCTTACACCAAAAAAAGGCGTGGGGGTCCCCCCAAAATCCATACCAGACCCTTATCCGAGCACACAGCCTGGCAGGTCAGGAAAGGGGGTGGGGACAAGCGAGCGTCCCCCCTCCTGAACCTTACCAGGCCACAAGGCCACATGCATTCAACATGGGGGGGTGCTTTGGAGCAGGGGGGTCCCAAAGCACTTTGTCCCCATGTTGATGAGGACAAGGCCTCTTCCTGACAACCCTGGTCTTTGGTTGTCGGGGTCTGCCGGCAGGGGGGCATATCGAAATCTGGGAGTCCCCTTTAACAAGGGGGCCCCCAGATCCCAGCCCCCTACCCTATGTGAATGAGTATGGGGTACGACGTCACAGCCCATCATGCCCCGGTTGGTGACGTCATAGGGGGCGGGGCCTCCAGATGATGTCACATGGTGACCCCGCCCCATGCCAATATAAGTAGTGGCACACCGCGCACCCTTCATTAGAGCGGGAGAGAGTGTTGAGTCAACATCGGAAGAAGAACAGAGGGAGAAGACAGCGGAGAAGACCGGGCAAAAGAGCAAGAAGATAGAGGAGGAGATCCGGCATGAGACAGCGGACAGAGGGAGAAGAACTGGCGAGAGAGCGGAGAAGAACCAAAAGAGGCAGAAGACATCAGCGGAAGACACAGAGGAGCCGGAGAGGGAGAAGAGATCGGAAGAGACGCCGGAGCTGCCTAATAAATTACTTTAAAAACCCATGTAATGTGTTTTATTTTTGACACTTTTTTAGGTGAATGGGAAGGGGTACAATGCACCCCATACTTATTCACATAGGGTGGGGGGCCGGGATCAGGGGGCCCCTTTCTAAAATGACCCTGACAACCAACAGCCAGGGTTGTCGGGAAGAGGCCCTTGTCCTCATCAACATGGGGATAAGGTGCTTTGGGGCCACCCCTGCCCCAAAGCACCCACTCCCACCCCCACATGTTGAGGGCATGTGGCCTGGTACGGTTTAGGGGGGCTCATTCGTCCCCACCCCCTTTCCTCACCTGCCAGGCTGCGTGCTCGGCAAAAGGTCTGGTATGGATTTTGGGGGGACCCCCACGCCATTTTTTCGGCGTGGGAGTTCCCCTTAAAATTCATACCAGACCAAAGGGCCTGGTATGCTCTTGGAGGGGGAACTCATGCCGTTTCTTTTTTTAAAAATTGGGCATTGAGTTCCCCTTCTAGATCCTCAGAGCACAAGTCGCATGCCAACGACATGCGATCCGACTTTAATTCGACGTTAGTGATATTCAATGGGCTAAAAGAACTGTAGGATCAAAGTCGGACCAAAGTAGTGCAGGGAGCATTTTCAAAGTCGGACCGACTTGTGTCCGAACAAGTTAAGACGGCTCCCATAGGGAAACATTGATTTTCACACGTCATGCGACATGAGCTCCCAATGTCGGAGCGTTTGTCATACCAGTGTGAACCTGGCCTAAAACATGTTTTTAACATGTATGCAGAAAATGTACATAACCCTCTAGATAAATTAGCATTGCTTTAAGTCATTTGGATTGCATTAACCCCTTGGTGCCGGCCACTCCAAATATGCAGCCTTCTCGGCGGGTGGGCCTTGGCACTGAACGGCCGCATATTTGCATGAATTGATGTAAATACGGCTGTGCCGAGAGTGCTAGCTCCCGGCACAGCTACCAGTGGCTAATGGAGAGTTCCCGATCACTCTTTGCAATCAGGAGCTTTCTGTTCATGTGACCGCCGTGACTGGCTGTCACATAATCAAAAACCCCGCCCTGCCTCCTAAACTCCTTAAAGGGCCAGCACCAAGAGGTTACGTACAGTAGTTAGATCCCATTTCTCCATTAAGGGCCAGTTCACACCATAAAAACGCAGTCCGGATGCATTCTGGACGATTTTCTGCTACACTTTTTTTTTCTGATGCTTTCCAGTGCGTTTTTCATGCATTTGTGTTGTGTTTTTGATGCGTTCCAGTGCATTTTTCCCCCTCTTTTTTCTTCACCTTATGGGCAAGTTCACACCATAGAAATCCAGTCCGGATGTGTTTGAGGTGCATCTCTGCATGCGCGTTTTTGGGAACATGTGCGTTTCGGTGAGTTTTTGGTGCGTTTTACTGCAGACCAGTACAGTTCAGTGCAGAAAAAAATGCAGCACGTTCTACTTTTTTTTTTCTGGAACTAGAATGCACTGGTGTGAATTATGCCATTGGAAACTATATAACCTAATATTCACCAGTGGCGGCCTGTCCATTAGGGGCGCGGGACCGCCACCCCCTCTAGCCAGGGCCACAACCTCTTGCTCTCTCCATGGCCGCTATTTTGACAGGACACTGCCACCCCCTGTTCAGGCGTCCAGCCCCTTTCAGGACGCCAGATGCATGAATTACATCGGCGGGGGTGTTTTTTTGATGCACCTGATCAGAGCCAGAGGCTCTAATAGGCTTCAAAATAGGGTGGACTCGTGGCGCAGAGCATTGTGCCAGGAGCCCACCTAGGTGTTACAACAGTGAATGAATATTCACTATTGAAACACTGATCCTCAATAGGAGGAGAGGTAATGATCTGGGTTGGTAGCAAATCCAAAGAGCACCTACACTTACACCTGTTTTTAGGGGGACTTTTCAGGGACTAGAATATTGGAAACAGAGTATTGGATAAAAATAAATAATTTTTTATTATAACACACAAAATATAAATATAAATTTGATATGCCTCAATACAGCTTGTTTAAAAATATGCCATATACGTGGGAATTATCTTATCGTATAGAAGGTGACGATATTGAGGTCATCCTGACATGTTTCGTCACCATGGACTTCCTCAGGTAATATATTTAATAACACAGTGTACGTTACTAGATGTAAAGCAAAACACATTTAGAGCATAGTAATTACATATCATTAGGAAATACTAAACATAGTTTAAGTATTCTATTGTGAAAAAAAAACATAGTTTAAGTACATCAAAACAATGCCCGCCATACTCAACTACACCATCACTTACCCAATTCCAGTTCCCAGAAGCTTCAAATGGACACTGAGACCAGAACGGCCAACCTCAGAGGGCGTACAGAACGGCCAGAAGAGGCACAAGTAATCCTCAATCTGACCAAACAGAAGCAGGTCTGAGACCCGTTTTTGGATTGGTCTAAAAGAGAAGAGTCCCAATTGGTCGCCGAGGAGGAGGGAGGAAACGGAAGCCGCCACAATGCCCATGGAGAGCAGGGGAAAGGAAAGCCGTCGTCGCCGCAAAGCAAGGGAAGCCACTGGTGAAACCTGTAAGAAGCGCTGCCCACCAGACGGACCCCACTTAGATGGGGTAAGTGCACCAGAGCCACCCGACCAGCTGACTAACCGCGGGGGTGGGGTGGGGGGGTGTTGGTACTGTTTGCCGCCCCCCCCAAAAAAATAAAACTACCACCGAGCACCACTGCTATCCATGTGTTTCTGATGCAGAAAAAAAATGCAACGGGCTGCACGTGGTGGGAACTGGCCCTAAGAAAAAAAAGAGGGAAAAATGCACTGGACTGCATCAAAAAACGCACTGGACTACAAGTTGTGTGAACTGGCCCAATTAAGGACGTGTGTGTTCAAGTTCGTTTTTGGTGCGTTTATGTGCGTCTCTGGGCATTCTTCATGCTTTTTTTTTCTGCGTTCCATTACAGTTCAGTGCAGAAAAAAATGCAGCATGTTCTACTTTTTTTTCTGGAACTGGAACGCACTGGAACTGACCGCACTAGTGTGAACTATGACATTAAAAACATATAACTTACTATCCAATGCGTTTTTGATGCAGAAAAAAAAAAAAAAAAACACACACTGGACTGCATGTGGTGTGAACCGGTCCTAATAGTCTTTGTGAGAAGATCTCTGATTATCATATAAAGTGCTCCCATAGCGTTAACATTCCTCTCCGGAACGCGTTAGAGAAGCAGACAGGACGCGACAAGCATCCCGAGCACCTCGGAGTAAGTTAAATATTCCTCTCAAAGGTCACTCATTACATTAAAAGACAATAAAACCCTGCCGGTGCGCAGTTTACCGTTTGTATTCATTATACTTTGCCATTAATGGGATACAATCACCATATGCGGAATCGCTGTCATTAAGATGCACCTGATTAAAAAATAAAAGGATACAGAATAACAATAAGGTTTGTTGCTTATAACCATAAAACACAAAAAGGTTACATATACTATTTGAGGCTGGAATGTGAATTGAAATGCATTTGCATCTTAAGTTAGGTCTTAGAAATTAAACTCAGAAATTAAGTCTCTTCCACCAAATTCATTTAGTTTGAGCCCTAATTGATAAAACAGATCTTCACGGCATCTGAGCACCGCAAACCAAAAACTCGTTTTAATTCATTTTTATTATTCAAAGAAAACTCCCCCCATCCATGTCTCAATGCTTTATTTTGTAGAGAATCACTTTGAAAAACATCCCCACCTAGCATTTCTGCCTGTGGCCATGTTGGGTAAGGGCAAATGATTCATGTAGCATTTACTTCCTGGAATCCATCTGCATTCATGCAGAGAGTGTACTTTTCTGGTAGAGCGCAGAATTCATGGTTCCATCAAAGTCATCCAGCCCCAGACCATCATACTACCACCACCAAGTCTGACTGTTGGGATGATGTTGTTTTTATGAAATTCTGTGTTAGTTTTACTCCAGATGTAACGGGACTCACACCTTTCAAAAAGTTCAACTTTTGTCTCATCAGTCCACAAAATATTTGCCCAAAAGTCTTGGGGATATTCAAGATGTTTTTCGGCAAATGGGAGACGAGCCTTTGTGTTCTTCTTGGTCAGCAGTGGCTTTGGCCTTGGAGCTCCCCCATGGACGCCATTTTTGCCAAGTCTCTTTCTTATTGTTGAATCATGAACACTGATCTTACCTGAGGCAAGTGAGGCCTGCAGTCTCATCAGTCCACAAAATATTTCCCCAAAAGTCTTGGGGATAATCAAGATGTTTTTCGGCAAATGTGAGACGATCCTTTGTGTTCTTCTTGGTCAACAGTGGCTTTGGCCTTGGAACTCCCCCATGGATGCCATTTTTGCCCAGTTTCTTTCTTATTGTTGAATCATGAACACTGATCTTACCTAAGGCAAGTGAGGCCTGCAGTCTCATCAGTCCACAAAATATTAGCCCAAAAGTCTTGGGGATAATCAAGATGTTTTTTGGCAAATGTGAGACGATCCTTTGTGTTCTTCTTGGTCAGCAGTGGCTTTGGCCTTGGAGCTCCCCCATGGACGCCATTTTTGCCAAGTCTCTTTCTTATTGTTGAATCATGAACACTGATCTTACCTGAGGCAAGTGAGGCCTGCAGTCTCATCAGTCCACAAAATATTAGCCCAAAAGTCTTGGGGATAATCAAAATGTTTTTTGGCAAATGTGAGACGATCCTTTGTGTTCTTCTTGGTCATCAGTGGCATTGGTCTTGGAGCTCTCCCATGGATGCCATTTTTTCCAAGTCTCTTTCTTATTGTTGAATCATGAACACTGATCTTACCTGAGGCAAGTGAGGCCTGCAGTCTCATCAGTCCACAAAATATTTCCCCAAAAGTCTTGGGGATAATAAAGATGTTTTTCGGCAAATGTGAGACGATCCTTTGTGTTCTTCTTGGTCAACAGTGGCTTTGGCCTTGAAACTCCCCCATGGACGCCATTTTTGCCCAGTTTCTTTCTTATTGTTGAATCATGAACACTGATCTTACCTGAGGCAAGCGAGGCCTGCAGTCTTATCAGTCCACAAAATATTTACCCAAAAGTCTTGGGGATAATCAAGATTTTTTTTTGGCAAATGTGAGACGAGCCTTTGTGTTCTTCTTGGTCAGCAGTGGCTTTGGCCTTGGAACTCCCCCATGGACGCCATTTTTGCCCAGTTTCGTTCTTATTGTTGAATCATGAACACTGATCTTACCTGAGGCAAGCAAGGCCTGCAGTCTCATCAGTCCACAAAATATTTGCCCAAAAGTCTTGGGGATAATCAAGATGTTTATCGGCAAATGTGAGACGAGCCTTTGTGTTCTTCTTGGTCAGCAGTGGCTTTGGAGCTCTCCCATGGACGACATTTTTGCCCAGTCTCTTTCTTATTGTTGAATCATGAACACTGACCTTACCTGTGGCAAGTGAGGCCTGCAGTTCTTTAGATGTTGTTCTGGGTTCTTTTATGACCTGTTGTAAAAAACCCAACCAAAACAGAGTGCTAGGAGTGGAAGCACCCACTTAGTGCCACACCCACTTCAGGGGAAGTGCATCCAAAAAGCCACGCATATAAAAAGAACCCCACCACCGGATGTAGCGTTGAGCAGGCGGAAGCACGCTGCTGTAGAGGGGATTAGCAGTGTTCCAGGAGGTGAACGGTGCTAGGTGCTACGATGTTTCTGCAGTTTTACACCATGAAGAAAGTATGTGCAGATGGACAGCCGACTTCTTCAGCACATCCTGCATGGTTCTCCATGGATGACAAGTACTCAGGACACCGTATAACTATCAAGAAACGGTTCAGCCTACTCTTGACACAGCATCGAAGACCTGTTTTGTGAGTCTTTGGGGGGGAAAAAAGTGTCAGTCAGTTAATTTTGGCAAAAAGACCAAAGAAATGTCTGGTGGACTCGGAAAAGATCAAGTGTTGCAAATGACTTCACTTTGTGGATAAGCCTAAATCTACACTGTCCCACATATTTTTTTTTCTTTTTTTAAGATGTTCAACCCTTTGTGTTAAAAAAAAATCAGTTTTAATTTTTCAATCCAGAAAAAAAAAAAAAGAACCCCACCAGTATAGAGCACCTCAAAGGCTACTATTGCTGTATAAAATATAATTTATTGGACGTCAAAAGTACAAAAAACAACACAAACCCATTGGCCGGTCAGTCAGCTAAACCATGGGGGGGGATCCTCAACTCCCAAACAGTCTCTGACCCCCCCCGTCCGACTCAAGCAACTCCCCCACCCAGTGAACCCTCCCCCCACTCCAATGTCCCAAAAGGGGACCCTATCTCCTGCTCTCCCCTCAAAACCCAGTCCTCCCCTCCATTGGCTGGTGGAATCCTCCAAAAACACTCGAAAAGGGGGTGAATAGTCCAATAAACGTAGCCAGGCTGAAAAATGCAGTCTGATGGAAAAGTCTTTTATGAGCTCCTGAATGGGTCGTTGTTGTGCTCTTGGAGTAATTTTGGTGGGCCGGCCACTCCTGGGAAGGTTCACCACTGTTCCAAGTTTTCTCCATTTGTGGATAATGGCTCTCACCATGGTTGGCTGAAGTCCCAAAGCCTTAGAGATGTCTTTGTAACCTTTTCCAGACTAATACATATCAATAACTTTGTTTCTCATCTGTTCTTGAAATTCTTTAGATCGCGGCACAATGTGTTTCTTTTTGAGATCTTATAGAGTGCTTCACTTTGTCAGGCAGCTTCTATTTATGTGATTTCTTGATTCAACAGGTCTGGTAGATTCATCAGTCCTGGGTGTGGCAAGTGAAATTTAACAAAGCTTTTCAAAAAATTGTAGTTAATCGCAGTTCATTCATGATTTAGCAAAGGGGGGGTGGGGGTAATTTCTTTTTCAGATCACAAACGCTTGATTGGAGTTGTTGCCTTCAAGGGTGGCACAACCAGTTATTAGGTTTGGGGGCAATTACTTTTTCACATAAGGCCAGGCAGGTTTGAACAGCTTCTGCATTTTATATTTACTCTGGTTATTTTTGTGTAATATTATAATTTGTTTGATGATCTAAATCATTTAAGTGTGACAAATATGCAAAAAAAAAAAATCAGGAATGGGGGCTAATACTTTTTCACAGCACTGTTTCTAAAGGCTTTTAAAGTGGTATTAAGCACAAAATCAAAAATGTAATATATTGTAGCTTACTAATCGTTAGATGTAGTGACTGCATTTGTTTTTTGTTTTTTTTTTTTCCTTCTGTTTTCACCTGGTGATCTGTCCAGAAACACACCTCCTGTATTAGAGCGCCCCCACTCTGAATGAAGGAGCACAGGGGGCACCTTTAGACAGCAGCATTGTCAGTCTGGGTGGGGGTGTTAGATAGACTAGCAGATTTAGATGCACTAACAAATTGAAGCCAAACTCTGGCTCACACTTTATAATCAGTTACAACAAGCAGTTTGTTTTTTTATCTTCTAAAATAAGGATTTTACATAAATTAAATCTGATCGTTGTAATCACCTCTGTTGGTGTTAAATTGTTTGTCTCATCCCTGTAACTGCTACATCTGCAAGAGAGCTTATTCTTTTGTAAAACAGACTTAACGACCAGATCACCAGGTGAAAATAGAAAAAAAGAAAACTAATGCAGTCGTCGCATCTAAGAATTAGTAAGCTGCAACACACAGTGGGTACAGAAAAGAATCACAAAATAATGACATTTTGTTGCCTTGCAGCTTGCAATGAAGACAATCACAACTTTTGTTTTATCCAGCTGTATTTACAACTTATGACATTCAAGTGAAAGATATAACACCAACATGTCAAAAAAGATAAATCAAAAACAGAATCACTGAGTTGGAAAAAAAGGATCACCCCTCTCCTTAAAATGACTTGTAAACTCAATCAGGTGTAGCCAATCAGCTTCTCAATGGCACACAAAGCCATTTGGCTTTCAACTGTGATCAGCTATGGTCGTTGTGATTACCTCAGCATGAAAAGAGCTTTCCTGGAGCATTTCAATCCCTGGTAGTACAACTGAAGCAAACCATCAAGTATGGATGGCAAGGCATTGTCCCCGGGAACTCTCGGATAAAGCTGTGGACAGACACAAGTCAGGAGATGGATACAAAAAAAATTAAGGGTTTATTAATGTCTAGAAGTACAGTGAAGTCTATTTTTAGGAAGTGGAAGGTATTTGGTACAACACAGACCCACCCTGGATCAGGACATTGCTTCAAACTGGATGAAAGAACATGGAAGAAACTGGTCAGAGAGGCTATCAAGAGGCCTACAGCAACTCTGAAGAAATAGATGACAAAGAGTGGTCATTGTGTGGATGTGACAACAATATCACAAATTCTCCCAAAATGTGGCTTGTATGGAAGGGTTGCAAGAAAAAATCCACTCCTCAAGAAGGGCCACATGCAGTCACCACTGAGGTTTGCCAAAACGCACCTTGAAGATTCTGAGGCCACATGGAAAAAGGTGTTATGGTCGGATGAGATTAAAATAGATTTTTTTGGCCTCAACACCAAACGACATGTCTGATGGAAATCAGTGGCAGCCCGTTCATAAGGAGCGCCCTAATCCATGTGCCCTGCCCCTAATCTATAGGCAGGGTGCCGGACACATGGATTTCAATGGGGTTTTTTTTTTTAAGCACATGATTAAAGCCTAAAGCTCTAATTGGCTTAAAAAAGGGTGGGCTCGGGGCGCAGAGCACTGTGCCCTGAGCCCACCCAGGTGTGTGACATCAATAGCAAATTAATATTCGCTATTGTTTTCCTTTGTCTACTCCCACCGAGGAGGAGGAGGAGATGCAGGGGAAGCCGTTGAGGAGGAGTAGACGTAGAAAGGAGCTGAAGCTGCCCGCAACCTAGATGGGGTAAATGCGGGGCTGGTGGGCGATGAGTGAGTGAGCGATGGGGGGTGGGGTTGGGGGTGGGGGTATCGAATGACCAAATGTGGTGGCGGGTGGTTTGTTTGCCGTCCCCCCTCCCCCCCAAAAAATGGAGCACCAGCCGCTACTGATGGAAATCCACCCAAATAACACCTTTCCTACAATAAAGCATGGAGGTGGTAATATCCTGTTATGGGAGGTGGTAATATCCTGTTATGGGAGGTGGTAATATCCTGTTATTGGGGTGTTTCTCTGCAGCAGGGACTGGAGCACTTGTCAGGATAGAAGGAAAAATGGATGGGGCAAAATAACATCAAATTCTTGAGGAGAATCTGTTGCCCTCTATCAGAAAGTTGTCAATGGGAAGAAGGTTTACCTTCCAACATGACAATGACCCAAAGCACACAGCAACAATGACCACACAGTGGTTGGAGTAGAAGAAGGCAGAAAAAGGCAGAAACTGCTCTACTAAAAATAACAAACAATCTACTAACGGCCAAAACCAATGGACACTATTCTGTACTCCTACTCCTGGACCTCTCTCCTGCCTTTGATACGGTTGACCACCCCCTCCTCCTCAAAAAACTCCACACCTTTGGTCTCCGTGACTGTACTCTTTGTTGGTTCTCTTCCAACTTATCCAACCGCACCTTCAGTGCTACTTACAATTCTACTTCCTCCTCCCCTCTTCCTTTCTCTGTTGGGGTCCCTCAAGGTTCTGTTCTTGGACCTCTCCTATTTTCAATCTACACCACCTCCCTGGGTGAGCTGATAGCCTCCCATGGCTTCCAATGCCACCTCTACGCTGACGCCACCCAAATCTATTTCTCTACCCCTCAGCTCACTCCTTCAGTCTCTTCACGTATCACTAATTTACTATCAGATATATCGGTCTGGATGTCACACCACTTCCTCAAACTCAATCTATCCAAAACCGAACTTATAATTTTTCCTCCTCTACGTACCTCTTCACCTGATTTCTCTGTCAAAATCGATGGCACAACTATAAGCCCATCCCCCGATGCCAAGGTCCTAGGTGTAGTCCTGGACTCTGAACATTGCTTTAAGCCCCACCTCCAATCACTGTCCAAATCTTGCCGCCCCAACCTCTCCAAAACATCTCCAAAATACGCCCCTTTCTAACCAATGACACAACAAAGCTCTTAATTCATCCGCTGGTCATCTCTCGCCTCGACTACTGCAACTCCCTTCTCATTGGCTTACCTCTACATAGTCTATCCCCCCTTCAATCCATCACGAATGCTGCTGCCAGACTCATCCACCTCACCAATCGCTCTGTGTCTGCCACTCCTCTCTGTCAAGCCCTCCACTGGCTTCAGCTCACCCAACAAATTATATTCAAAATACTAACAACTACTTACAAAGCCATCCACAACTCTGCCCCCAGCTACATCACTGACCTAGTCTCAAAATACCAACCAAATTGTTCTCTTCGTTCTTCTCAAGACCTCCTGCTCTTTAGCTCCTTCATCACCTCCTCCCATGCTCGCCTCCAGGACTTTTCTAGAGCTTCTCCAATCCTACGGAACTTCTTACCCCAATCTGTCCAATTATCTCCTACTTTATTAGCTTTTAGACGATCCCTGAAAACCCTTCTCCTCAGAGAAGCCTACCCTACCCACACCTAACAACTGTATTTGCATTTTCTCCATCTGATCTTCCCCCACAGCTAATATCTTTTGTTCCACTTGACCCTCCTCCTAGATTGTAAGCGCCAATGAGCAGGGCCCACTGATCCCTCCTGTATTGAACTGTACTGTCTGCCCCCATGTTGTAAAGCGCTGCGCAAACTGTTGGCGCTATATAAATCCTGCATAATAATAACATAATAATAATGTCCTTGCATGGCCTAGTCAGAGCCCAGACTTAAACCCTATTGAAAATCTATGGAATGACTTGAAGGCTGCAGTCCACAAATGGTCACCATCAAATTGAACTGAACTTGAGCAGTTCTGCAAGGAAGAGCGGGCAAATATTGTATGTGCAAAGTTAGTAGAGACAAATCCCAACAGACTAAAGGATGGAATTAAAGCAAAAGGTGGTCCAACAAAATACTGGCATAAGGGGGGGGGGGTGATCCTTTTTCCAACTTAGGGATTCTGTTTTTGAATTTTTTATATTTTTTTTGACAGGTTGGTCCATCAAAACACTGACATAAGGGGGTGATCCTTTTTCCAACACAGGGATTCTGTTTTTGAATTTTTTTTTTGACATGTTGGTCCATCAAAATACTGACATAAGGGGTGATCCTTTTTCCAACTCAGGGATTCTGTTTTTGAATTTTTTTTCTGACATGTTGGTCCATCAAAATATTGACATAAGGGGGGGGGTGACCCTTTTTCCAACTCAGTGATTCTGTTTTTGAATTTTTTTTTTCTGACATGTTGGTCCATCAAAATACTGACATAAGGGGGGGTGATCCTTTTTCCAACTCAGTGATTCTGTTTTTCATTTTTTTTTTTTTTTTCTGACATGTTGGTGTTCTATCTTTTACTTAGTTGCACTGAGTAAATACAGATGGATAAAACAAAAACGTCATTTCAGGCCGCAAAGCAACAAAATGCGATTATTTTAAAGGGAGGTGATTCCTTTTCTACGTCCATTGTAATAAATGTTTGCTTTTAGGTTTAACATCACTTTAATTCTCCATTTTCCCCATTTTAAAAAATTTATAACTAAGCCAATGTATTATTTTTTTTCCCACAAAAAAAAAAATATTCTGAAAGTAAATGATTTACAAAATTGTCTGTGTCATCCTACCTCTGACTCTTCGAGAGAGTCACGTTAGTTGTTCTCATGTCCTCATGTAGTATTCATGAGCGTGATATGTAGGTGAACAGGTTCTTAGTATAAATATATTCCTCCTGACAGGTACATAAGTGGACCACATCGCAGCGTCCATAAAACAGAAGAATGACTTATCCCAACAGCTGTAAACGTAAAAAAAAAAATACAGCAAGGTCGCCGAGAAGAACGCCATCCAAAGACTGTCTCGGTGTCAATCGATCCAAAGCAACAGGCAATTTAGTCTCCTGGACAGGCTGTATAGTTTATGGCTTCTTGGGTCAAGCTTAATTGGGTCGTTGTCACCTGTATGAAATTTCGCATGGTAAAAGAAAACAGGTTATAAGCCAAAAAAGAATGTTGAGTTTCACTTTAATTAATTTTATTTATAATTGAAAGGGTGAACTTCAGACCTTCATGATCCATTTCCACCAAGTTTGAGACAGAGAAGAATCGAGTTTGTAATTGCGGGCAGTCTTTCCTGGAACCGCCGCGTCTTCCGTGACTTTATTTTAAATCATCGGCGAGGGCGAAGTTGCTTGTCTTGTTCATTACCTTGTGCGTCCTTTTTTCTTAAGCCTGCTGGTAGTTTCAGTGTGTTTTTAGGTGTGCTTGCATATAGAATTTCAAGAAATTTAGTGTATCGTAGAGTTAATGGACTTCTTCAAAATATACTATATTACCAAAAGTACACTGCCTTTACACGCACATGAACTTTAATGGCATCCCAGTCTTAGTCCGTAGGGTTCAATATTGAGTTGGTCCACCTTTTGCAGCTATAACAGCTTCAACTCTTCTGGGAAGGCTGTCCACAAGGTTTAGGAGTGTGTCTATGGGAATGTTTGACCATTCTTCCAGAAGAGCATTTGTGAGGTCAGGCACTGATGTTTGAGGAGAAGGCCTGGCTCCCAGTCTCTGCTCTAATTCATCCAAAAGGTGTTCTATCGGGTTGAGGTCAGGACTCTGTGCAGGCCAGTCAAGTTCCTCCACCCCAAACTCGCTCATCCATGTCTTTATGGACCTTGCTTGGTGCACTGGTTGCGCAGTCATGTTGGAACAGGAAGGGGCCATCCGCAAACTGTTCCCACAAAGTTGGGAGCATGAAATTGTCCCAATTGTCTTGGTATGCTGACACCTTAAAGTGGAGGTGAACCCATCCATTTAACAGTTGCTTTTTTTATTGCTTATTTTTGCTTTTTTTTTCAAAATTGTCGCTCTTTTTTTGTTTATATCGCAAATAATATATATAATATATATATAGCGTCCCAGATTACATACAGTGAGAATCTCCTGTTTACTTGGTGGCCTCGGTAATAGGAAGTCCCGTCTCCTGGGCCGCCATTGGACCACTGTTCTGTCTATCATAGGGGGGTCTCACTGTATGTAATCTGTCGGCGTTCATCCTGCCCCCCCTCCCTGTCCCCTCTAGGCTGCAGATGGGCATCGATCAGGCTGCACTGATGGCAATGGTGAGGCTGCAGATGGGCACTGACCCTTATTTTGCTTCAAAGTTTCAAAGTTCCTAATTTAAAATTTACGTTTTTTTTTTTCCTGAAACTTCCCTCTTAAAATGAATGTGCGTGTTATGCGCCGATAAATACGGTATATATATATATATATATATATATATATATATATATATATATATATATATATATATATATATATATATAATTTTTTTTTTTTTTTATGTAGGCCAATGACTGGTATCGTAAAATTAACCGACATACTGTGACACTGTGCTACATTTTCCCTGGATATCTAGGCTTCAATAAAAACTGGTCATGAAAGGGTTTAAACACTCGCACAATGTCAAAACTTACTAAAGCGGTAGAAGAAAAATGAAGCAAAAAAACAATAAAAAGCAGTTGTAGATGAGATTCCCCCCTTTTTCATACAATCCTGGAGGAGTACTTTTTTATTTTCTTTGATGTACGGCACAAAAAACTGACATAAGTGTTGGAATATAAAAAATGGTATGGAAATAGGTTATTTTATTTATGGGTCTCTTGCATGCGGCATGGAAACTTCAAACAAATCTAGATTAATAAAGCAAAAGTTCGGCGTATGCGATGCATAAACAAAAGTTTGTGTGTTTTATATATGTACGGTATATCCAAGTAGCTTTCCTAGCATTTTACGTCTAGATGGATGCTGTTGTGGAAAATCAGGTTAGGCCTAAAGTATGCTCCTGTATGTTGAAGCTGAAATCTGAGGACAGAAGGAATAACACTTAAAACACCCAACCTGGGCCCCCACCTCCCACCCCCAGAGCCCCCCAACTCCCACCCCCAGAGCCCCCCACCTCCCGCCCCCAGAGCCCAACAAACTCCCGCCCCTAGAGCCCTCCACCTCTCGCCCCAGAGCCCCCCACCTCCCGCCCCTAAGGACGTCCACCTCCCACCCCCAGGGCCCCCCAACTCCCGCCCCTAGAGCTCCCCACCTCCCGCCCCAGAGCCCCCCACCTCTCGCTTCTAGAGCCACCCACCTCCCACCCCTAGAGCCCCCCCTCTACTCCTTGAAGCTCTCAACTGCAATTTTTGCTTTTTCTTTACAATACCTTTTCCAGATGTCTAGTGGCCTGTCACTCGAAGTGCCGGTCCTCTTCTTCTTTGGATCCCACCTAGTGGTGAGCAGTCCTCGATGCAGAGAGCGTGTAAGCAGGTGCAGTTAGCTAGTCTGCCACTAGGTGGCTGTCCTAAAATAGTTTGGTAAGAGGAGAAGTTACAAGCAAGTGTAAGCTCCCCTTTTAGAGAAGATCTTCCTGTAGGGATGTCGTGGGTGAGTCCACACCCATATATAGGCCAGGTGAAGAGGAGCCTTAGGGCAGATGGGGCAATGGGAGCCAAGTACCCCACACCTATGCAGACATAGTCAGCACAGCCAAGGCCCTGCTCAGGGCAATAGTCTCAGGACAGGTGTATGGAGTTCAGTAGGAGCAACTGCAGCAATCCTGACTCTGGAACGACTGAGCTGGATGCCTAATGGGCAAGTCAAAGCCCTCGGAATTAGGACTAATGACTCTGGGATCAGGAGAGTGAGGGAGCATACAGTACCTGGCTGGGTAGAGCTATGGAGTGGGACTTGAAAGGAGAGACTTGTTTACTATAGAAGGAGCCTTGTTAATCTCGGCTGACAGAGCAGGATGCTTCACCCAGGTGTGCACCTTGCTAGTACTGGGCTGCACCCTTTTTTGCCTCCAGAACTGCCTTCATTCTTGGTTGCATAGATTCAACAAGGTGTTGGAAACATTCCTCAGAGATTTTGCTCCATAGTGACATGTGATTTGTTGGCTGCACATCCATGATACCCGTTCTACCACATCCCAAAGGTGCTCTATTGGATGAGCTGTGGAGAGTGTGGAGGCCATTGGAGTACAGGGACCTCATTGTCCAGTGGTGAGATGATTGGAGCTTTGTGACATGGTGCATTATCCTGCTGGAAGGAGCCATCAGAAGATGGTGACACTGTAGTCATAAAGGGAGGGACATGGTCAGCAACAATATTCAGGTAGGCCGTGGTGTTTAAACGATGCTCAATTGGTACTAAGGGGCCCAAAGTGTGCCAAGAAAATATCCCCCCCCTATTACACCCCCACCACCAGCCTGAACCAGTGATACAAGGCAGGATGGATCCATGCTTTCATGTTGTTTATGTCAAATTCTGACCCCACCATCTGAATGTCGAAGCTGAAATCGAGACTCATGGGACAAGACAACCTTTTTTTCAATTTTCTATTGTCCATGTAGCGCTGGTAGATTTTCAATCTACCGTTTATAGGTAAATTTAGTGGGCTGTTTCATACATAGTCAGATTTAGCCTCTGTTCCAGTTTGGCTGTGTTGCATGTAGTTTCACACTGTGCCTGTGGGTGTCGTTGTCACCATGGGTCGGTGTTGAAAAGGCAACATGTTAAAGTGTATGAGTGCTCCTCTGTCCCGGAGATAACTCGGTGGAGGTGGCCCTTCGAGTTGCATTCTGGGAGAGGGTATTTATGGGACAGATGCCATGTTTTAGGGGTCTTTCGTTCCACGTGCTGGCCCTCCTGGCCGTCAGGTATGTGTTAGGAGTACTACCGCGTGGTCCTCCGATCGGGAGGACCATGTTGCTGCAGTGTGTGGGTGGGCCCAGAAGCCTGTCTGGGGCCTACCACAGCGGCGAGGGAATGGTCCTGTGCTGTCTGTCCTACGGGAAGAAGCTGGACAATTGAGAAGATCCCAGGGGAGGACCCGTCATGGAAGGATCATGCAGAGTGCTGGTCTGGAGAGGGGCCTGGTGACTCAGTTGGAGGACGCATACTAAAGTTAACCTACCACATAGTACTGCCGGGTTGGCTTAAAGGTTCTAGTGCTGTGTTTGCTATCCATCATAAACCATTACATCCTGTGGCAGAGGATCGTACGGGTTTCTATTTCATTCAAGTCTGTGGCAGAGACTTTTGTTCGTGCTGAGTACCGGCTGCTAGGTTAGTGAGAGAAACCTATCCGGGCGGGCAAAGATTCAACTCTAAAAGGAAAGTACGTTCATCTACAAGATTCCAATTCTTAATACTACATCAAGAAAAGGTATTTGAACTTCCCTGCAACTCTTCTTCTACTTCTTTCCTGCTACTTCCTTCAGTTACTCTTTATTAAAGCATTGGAAAAGATACTCAAGTGTCTGGTGCTTACACTGTTTGGTATTAAGCTCAACGGGACCCTAGACCCGGTTCTGGTGAAATTGAGGTTACACAGGTGACGGTAACAGCCCGCTTTAAACTAGCAGCTCCACCGAGAGTTATTGCTACATCCATATTTGGTGATCCTGTGCGAATTGTAGCCTCAGTTTCCTGTTCTTAGCTGACAGGAGTGGCACCTGATGTGGTCTTCTGCTGCTGTAGCCATTCAGAGATGGTGTTCTGCATGCCTTGGTTGTAACGAGTGGTTATTTGAGTTACTGTTGCCTTTCTATCATCTGGAACCAGTCTGCCCATTCTCCTCTGACATCAACAAGGCATTTTCCTTCACACAACTGCCGCTCACTGGATATTTTCTCTTTTCCCCACCATTCTCTGTGAACCCGAGAGATGGTTGTGTGTGAAAATCCTAGTAGGTCAGCAGTTTTTGAAATACTCAGACCAGTCTATCTGGCAACAACAACCATGCCACGTTCAAAGTCACTTAAATTCCCTTTCTTTCCCATTCTGATGCTCAGTTTGAACTTCAGCAAGTCGCCTTCACCACGTCTAGATGCCTAAATGCATTGAGTTGCTGCTATGTGATTGACTAATTAGCAATTCGTGTTACGAAACAATTGAACAGATGTATCTAATAAAGTGACCGGTGAGTGTATGTCCTTGTGATGTGCCATTTTCCAAGTACCACCAGTAAAGTGCAGCAACCTTAATTATAGACATTCCTTATTTGTGGACAATCCTTCCTTTCGGGATATAAAGGTGAATGTCCGGGAATATTGTGTGGAGACCTCTGGCGTGGAGTGGGGCACAGTAAGCTGAAGGTGCATGGCTCCAAGCAGGTGGGACGTTGTTCTAACAAGAAGAAGCTTGGTGGGGACTTGTATAAGTTGGCACCAAACATCAGCCAATCTGTAAGCCGTGACATGATGGCACCAGGATATGGAAACATGGCGCACTCCAAATGGTAATCCACCCTTCATTCATTGAGTGCTGTAATGACTCACAACCGTTGGTGCCATTGTCCATGCATACAACACTTCACTAGCACATCATTAGCACTCATATTTTAAGGCACAATTACCTGCTCAGACATTTTTCCTGATTCCCAAAGAGCTATTTAGGGCTCTGAAACATTGCAAATGCTTCCTTGTGACTAATTAAAGGCCCCATACAGGTGCTAATCAGGGGCGTCTTTAACGCAGAGCAAATGGGGCAAGTGCCTTGGGCCCTGTCACTGTTGGGGGACGCGGTCTGTACAGCTTACACCCATTTCACTTGTTTAAGATTTGTGCTGTCCACTGTCTGCACATCTCCTCCCCTTGCACCTCCCCTACCTCGCTCATCAGCAGTTTCTCTGCTGCTCCCCAGCAAGACTAAGGACCATCCCTGAGATGGAGCCTCCAGGCTTCTGCTATTGAGTGGGTGGGATGAGCTGAGCTCCGAGATCATGCCCACCTGAAGAAGGGTGGTGTGACAGTAGCTGTAAGCAGAGGGTGCCGAGCGAGTGTACCTGAAGGTAAAATCACCTAATGGTTCATTATGGTTTAGCTTGCAGGCACCTCTATGCTAAGTCTGCTGAGCTACTGCAGTATAGCATAGAAGTGCCTGAAAAATGGGAAGATGGCTTTTTCATGTAGCATTAACTAAAGCATTGTCACTACCCCCAGGTTTTTACTGTCCTGACCCCCCTGGTGTGCACCCTTCCAATCCCCCCTGCTTTGTGCCCTCCCTACCCCCCTGGTGTGTGCCCTCCTGACCCCCCTGGTGTGTGCCCACCCAAACCCCCCCCTGGTGTGTGCCTTCCCAACCTCCCTAGTGTGTGCCCGCCCAAAACCCCCCTTGTGTGCGCCCTTCCAAGCCCTCCTGGTGTGTGCCTTCCCGACCCCCCCTGGTGTGTGCCCTTCCTACCCCCTCTGGTGTGTGCCCTCCCGACCCCCCTAGTGTGTGCCCTGCTGACCCCCCTCAGGTGTGTGCCTTCCAACCCCCTCTGGTGTGTGCCTTCCAGACCCCCCCGGTGTGTGCCCTCCCAACCCCCTTGGTATGTGCCCTCCCTACCCCCCTGGTGTGTGCCCCCCAACCTTCCTGGTGTGCACCCTCCTGACCCCAGGTATGTACCCCTGACCCCCCTGGTGTGTTCCCTCCCAACCCCCTAGTGTGTGTCCTCCTGATCCCTGTACTGTGCCCTTCCGACCCCCGGTATGTGCCCTTTCTACCACCGTGGTGTTTGCCCTTCTGACCCCCCTGATTTGTTTCCTCTTGCCCCCCCATACTGTGCCCTCCAAGACCCTATACTTTGCCCTCCCACTTCAGGTACTGTGCCTTCCTGTACCCCCTGGTGTGTGCCCTCCCATCCTCGTACTGTGCCCTCCTGACCCACCCTGGTGTGTGCCCTCCCAATCCCCGTATTGTGCCTTCCTAACCTTCCTAACCCACTGGTGTGTGCCCTCCTGCCCCCCCCCCAAACTTTGCCCTCACTCCCTGCACTGTGCCCTGCGCTGTCCTGACCCCATTTACTGTACCATGCTGACCCTCCTGTACTGTGCTCTCTTGATCTCCTGTTCTTTGCCCTACTGATCCCTGTACAGTGCCCTACCCTCTAATCACCTCTGTACACTGGTACTGACTCTGTATCTGCGGACATGTTTCTGGTGTGTCAGTGTGGTACTGACTCTATAACTGATTTGGTGTTTGCGGGCGCATTTCTGGTGTGTAAGTTTGGTGCCTATTGCGTGTCTGCTGACCTTTTTTTTAGTGCGTAAGTATGGTAATTATTGTTATTCCACAGGCATGTGTTGTAAAAAAAAAGATGATTATAATGGATAAAAGGCTGTACCTGTAGCAACCAATCAGTGAGCGGTTAGGATGTGCAGTAACTTCTAGCAACCAATCAGTGAGCGGTAATGATGTGGTGTAACCTCTAGAAACCAGTGAGTGGCAATGATAAGCAGTAACCTCTAGCATCCAATCAGTGAGTGGTAATGATGTGCAGTTGAGATAAGTCTATGTGCGTTTTTATTTGCTTTTTGAGATGTTGGGGTGGAGAGCCAAACTGCATGGGGGGGGGGGCAAGAAAATGTTTGCCCAGGGTCCAATCAATATTAAAGACGGCCCTGGTGCTAATGATGTGCTGGTGAGGTTTTGTGTCTATGGAAGGGCTGACCTTGTCTCTTTATGAAGCCTGCCAAACCAACAGCAGCCTAGGGAAGCAGGTACCCAAAGACATGTGTCATGTACAAGTGGAACTCTGAAGGGTAAAAAAAATAAAAATCAGCAAAAGTAAAAAAAAAAAAAAAAAATAAGCAGCTTTTGCGGCATTACTTACCTGCAATCTTGAGCTATCCCCCACCACAGTAATTCCATTCTGAAACCAGATGGCACCAGTCTTGTCGTAGAATGACCACCTGCATCACTTTATGCACTTCTTCTGAGCCTGTCAGTCTGTCATGGACCTGTCTTCTGAGGGGTCATTAAGCTGGCTTGGGCTCAGAGTAATATTATTACTATTGCACTAAATGGTTCTCACATGTCATTATGGCGTTATGGACCGAGGATAAGAGGAAAGACCTGCCAGAAGACAATTGAAAAAAAAAATATATATATTTATGCGTTTTCCTAATGCAGGGGTTCCTCGGTGGTGGTTCTTTCTCAACGAGAGCCTAAATTTAGGTAAAATTAACTAGATATACTGTGTGTGTGTATATATATATATATATATATATATATATATATATATATATATATATACAGTCAGGTCCATAAATATTGGGACATCGACACAATTCTAATCTTTTTGGCTCTATACACCACCACAATGGATTTGAAATGAAATGAACAAGATGTGCTTTAACTGCAGACTTTCAGCTTTAATTTGAGGGTATTTACATCCAAATCAGGTGAACGGTGTAGGAATTGCATCAGTTTGTATATGTGCCTCCCACTTTTTAAGGGACCAAAAGTAATGGGACAGATTAACAATCATCCATCAAACTTTCACGTTTTAATACTTGGTTGCAAATCCTTTGCAGTCAATTACAGCCTGAAGTCTGGAACGCATAGACATCACCAGATGCTGGGTTTCATCCCCGGTGATGCTGTGCCAGGCCTCTTCTTGCTTGTTCTTGGGGCATTTTCCCTTCAGTTTTGTCTTCAGCAAGTGAAATGCATGCTCAATCGGATTCAGGTCAGGTGATTGACTTGGCCATTGCATAACATTCCACTTCTTTACCTTAAAAACTCTTTGGTTGCTTTCGCAGTATGCTTCAGGTCATTGTCCATCAGCACTGTGAAGCGCCGTCCAATGAGTTCTGAAGCATTTTGCAGAATATGAGCAGATAATATTGCCCAAAACACTTCAGAATTCATCCTGCTGCTTTTGTCAGAAGTCACATCAACATTAAAGCATCTTGAGACCATTCATGTGTTGGGTTGCTTCTCAGCCAAGGGTGTGGGCTCACTCACAATTTTGCATGAATAAAGAATAGTACAAAAACTTCCTCCGAGAGCAGCTTCTCCCAACCATCCAAGAACAGTTTGGTGAGGAACAATGCCTTTTCCAGCATGATGGAGCACCTTGCCATAAGGCAAAAGTCATAACTAAGTGGCTTGGGGAACAAAACATGGAAATTTTGAGTCCATGGCCAGCAAACTCCCCAGACCTTAACCCCATTAAGAACTTGTGGTCCATCCTCAAGAGGCGGGTAAACAAAAACAAAAAAAACACAGATTCTGACAAACTCCAAGAATTGATTATGCAAGAATGGGCTGCCATCAGTAAGGATGTGGCCCAGAAGTTGATTGACATCATCCCAGGGAAAATTTCTGAGGTCTTGAAAAAGAAGGGTCAACACTGCAAATATTGAATTTTTGCATAAACCTTATGCCATTGTCAATAAAAGCCTTTGACACTTGTGAAATGCTTGTAATTATACTTCAGTATATCATAGTAACATCTGACAAAAAAGATCTAAGAACACTGAAGCAGCAGACTTTGTGAAAATTAATATTTGTGCCATTCTCAAAACTTTTGGCCAAGGCTGTACAGCTTCTATGAATGTAGGAGGGAGTACCCAAAAAAAACAAGACTGTCTCTGAGGCTTCCAAGTATCAACTAGCAATTTCACACCATGCAGCTCTATCAGCACTGATCCCCCAGTCCTCCCCCCCTTCCCATTTGTTTTGCTGCGGTGAACTGGTTGGAAACTTTCAGCATGGCTACTTCAGAACCTGCCATGACGTAATCTCTCGGTAATGTGTCCCCTGACTGGGAGTTGTTTCATTTTAAATAATGCAATCAAAGACTAACCTCTCAAATTAACCTTGTCCATGAGCATTATTTAAACTGGGAACCTAAATAGAACTTGCGCCGGTCTAGACGCCGCTCTCTCGCTCTCTCCATTGTCGTGTGATCCCTCTTTCGGGTCAACAAGATGCAGTTGTATCATCTTTCCCGACTTAATTGCCGCTGTGACAACCTGCCATAACCAATTACTTGGCGGCCTAAACTTTCCTGTGAAATATGTCTTTTCACTTTTTTTTTTAATTTCATCCACCGGAAAAGAGGAGAAGACCACTTTTTTAAAGTGTTACAAGTCTTCAAATTCAATTGCAGGATCGGCGCAGGAATTCAGGTTGACCCGCGGGCTTCTGACCGTATAGCCACAGATGGGGGGGAGGGAAGCAATCTCTTTGGCCTGCAGGAGCTTACTTCCCTCCAGGTTTGTTTTATATCACGAGATCCAATTTTTGCCAGATTTGTCTGAAATGATTGATTTCTATCTGTTTGTACAAGACGGGAAAAAGAATAACTTGGAATTAAATTCTGTTAAACATACAAACGCAACAGAAGATTAGAAAGAAGAAGAAAAAAAAATAGATGACTGGTACAGATAGCGGAAATTTGGCTTAAAAATAGAGATGCAGCTTTGATTGCTGGTTTTGTGATATAAAGGGCAGACATTGTACTCCCTGTTGGGATTTAACCCTTTAAGGACCAACAAACCTATAGCCTTTATATATAGTTTAGTCAAAAAAAAAAGTGCCCAACTATATATACTGTATATATATTAGGCACACCTTGCTAGTACTTGGTTGGACCCCCCCCTTTTGCCTTCATTCTTGGTGGCATAGATACAACTAGGTGTTGGAAACATTCCTCTATTGGATTCAAATCTGGTGAGTGTGGAGGCCATTGGAGTACAGGGACCTCATTGTCCAGTGGTGAGATGATTGGAGCTTTGTGACATGGTGTATTATCCTGCTGGAAGGAGCCATCTGAAGATGGGGACACTGCAGTCATAAAGGGATGGACATGGTCAGCAACAATACTCAGGTAGGCCGTGGTGTGTAAACAATGCTCAATTGGTATTAAGGGGCCCAAAGCGTGACAAGAAAATCCCCCCCCCCAACACCATTACACCCCCACCACCAGCCTGAACCGTTGATACAAGGTAGGATGGATCCATGCTTTCATGTTGTTTACACCAAATTCTGCCCCGACCATCTGAATGTTGCAACTGAAATCGAGAATCATCAAACCAGGTAACGTTGTTTTTCTAATCTTCTATTGTCCAATTTTGGTTATCCTGTGCAAATTGTAGCCTCAGTTTCCTGTTCTTAGCTGACAGGAGTGGCACCCGGTGTGGTCTTGTGTTGCTGTAGCTCATCTGTTTCAAGGTTGGATGTGTTGTGCGTTCAGAGATGGTATTCTGCACACCTTGGGTGTAACGAGTGGTTATTTGAGTTAGTGTTGTGTTTCTATCACCTGCCCATTCTCCTCTGACATCAACAAGGCATTTTCCTCCACACAACTGCCACTCACTGGATATTTTCTCTTTTTCCCACCATTCTCTGTAATTCCAATAGATGGTTGTGTGTGAAAAACCAAGTAGATCAGCAGTTTTTGAAATACTCAGGCCGGCCCGTCTGGCACCAACAACCATGCCATGTTCAAAGTCACCTAAATACCCTTTTTTCCCCTACTCTGATGCTCGGTTTGAACTTCAGCAAATCGTCTTTACCACATCTAGATGCCTAAATGCATTGAGTTGCTGCCATGTGATGTGGCTGATTAGCAATTTGTGTTACCACGCAATTGAACAGGTGTACCTAATAAAGTGGTGAGCAGTGCCTGGTTTTCTCCACACATACAGCTTAGAATTAAGGCCAAAAAGTTCTGTCTTGGTCTCATCAGACCAGAGAATCTTATTTCTCACCATCTTAGAGTCCTTCAGGTGTTTTTTAGCAAACTCCATGCAGGCTTTCATGTGCCTTGCACTGAGGAGAGGCTTCCGTCGGGCCACTCTGCCATAAAGCCCCGACTGGTGGAGAGCTGCAGTGATGGTTGAATTTCTACAACTTTCTCCCATCTCCCGACTTCATCTCTGGAGCTTAGCCACAGTGATCTTTGGATTCTTCTTTACCTCTCTCACCAAGGCTCTTCTCCCCCGATAACTCAGTTTGGCCGGACGGCCAGCTCTAGGAAGGGTTCTGGTCGTCCCAAACGTCTTCCATTTAAGGATTATGGAGGCCACTGTGTTCTTAGGAACATTAAGTGCAGCAGAAATTTTTTTGTAACCTTGGTCAGACCTGTGCCTTGCCACAATTCTGTCTCTGAGCTCTTCAGGCAGTTCCTTTGACCTCATGATTCTCATTTGCTCTGACATGCACTGTGAGCTGTACGGTCTTATATAGACAGGTGTGTGGCTTTCCTAATCAAGTCCAATCAGTGTAATCAAACACAGCTGGACTCAAATGAAGATGTAGAACCATCTCAAGGATGATCAGAAGAAATGGACAGCACCTGAGTAAAATATACGAGTGTCACAGCAAAGGGTCTGAATACTTAGGACCATGTGATATTTCAGTTTTTCTTTTTTAATAAATCTGCAAAAATGTCAACAATTTTGTGTTTTTCTGTCAATATGGGGTGCTGTGTGTACAATATGGGGTGCTGTGTGTACAATATGGGGTGCTGTGTGTACAATATGGGGTGCTGTGTGTACATTAATGAGGAAAAAATGAACTTAAATGATTTTAGCAAATGGCTGCAATATAACAAAGAGTGAAAAATTTTAGGGGGTCTGAATACTTTCCGTCCCTGCTGTAAATCTATAACATTGCAGAATTCATCCGGCTGCTTCTGTCTTCTGTCACGTCATCAATAAACACCAATGACCCAGTGCCACTGGAAGCCATGCATGCCCATGCCATCACACTGCAAGCTCCACCATGTGACCACAGATGACGTTGTGTGCTTTGGATCATGAGCTGTTCCAAGCCTTCTCCACACTTTTTTTCTTCCCGGCATTCTGGTACAGATTAATCTTAGTTTCATCTGTCCAAAGAATGCTTTTCCAGAGATGGTCTGGCTTTTTTTATATTTTTGTTAGCAAAGTATAATCTGGCCTTTCTCTTCGTTCAGGCTTATGAATGGTTTGCACCTTGTGGTGAACCCTCTGTATTTTCTCTTGTGAAGTCCTCTCTTGATTGTAGACTTTGACAATGATACGCCAACCTCCTGGGGAGAGTCCTTCACTTGTCTGGATGTTGTGAATGGGTTTTTCTTTACCATAGATAGGATCCTGCGTTTATCCACCACTGTGACTATGTTGTCTTCCGTTATGTTGTGCAGGCCTTTTTATATTGCTGAGCTCACCAGTGCGTTCTTCTTACCTCCCAATGTACCAAACTGTTGATTTTGCCACTCCTAATGTTGCTGCTATCTCTCTGATGGATTTGTTTCATTTTGGAAACCTTACAATGGCCTGTTTCACTTGCATGGACAGCTCCTTTGAACGCATGATGTAGGTTCACAGTAATAGATTCCAAATGCAAATACCATACTTAGAATCAACTCCAGACTTTATACTTGCTTAATTGATGAAGAAATAATGATAGAGTAGCCCACACCTGGCCATGAAACAGCTTTTGATTCAATTGTCTAATTACTTTTGGTCCCTTGCAAAAGAGGGGATGGCTATTCTTAAGAGCTGCAATACCCTTCCTCAGATTTGGATGTACATACCCTCAAATTAAACCCGAGAGTGTGCACTTTCAGTCCATATTCATTATATAACTATAGCTACTGGAGACCAGTAGCTATAGCAGTAGCGAGTCACCCACTGACCAGCTGGATAAGTACAGAAGCAGGTCACCCTGACAGATGATGCAGGCTCGCCTGAGGAGTCTAAGTACTAACTGGTGTTCACCAAAGCTCCTGATGGTGGAGATGGGTTTTGTTGTATATTAGTAGCAGGTCATGGTCCTTAGAAGACCAAGAGGTTACCAAGCCAGGGTCCAGTAGCAGATATAGCAAGTAGGGATCAAGCAGAAGCATTGTTGAGAAACAAGCCAAAGGTTGATAATAAGTGGATGCAGGTTGGTATCAAGCAGAAGCGTAGTTGAGGAACAAGCCAAAGGTCGATAACAAATGGTTGCAGGTTGAGATCAAGCAAAAACGTAGTCAAGGAGCAAGCCAAAGGTCAATAACAAGTGGTTGCAGGTTGGGATCAAGCAGAAGTGTAATCGAGGAACAAGCCAAACGTTGGTAACCAGTGGTTGCAGGTTGGGATCAAGCAGAAGTGTAATTGAGGAACAAGCCAAAGGTCGATAACAAGTGGTTGCAGGTTTAGATCAAGTAAAAGCGTAGTCAAGTAACAAGCCAAAGGTCTTTAACAAGTGATTGCAGGTTGGGATCAAGCAGAAGTGTGGTCGAGGAACAAGGCAAACGTCGATAACCAATGGTTGCAGGTTGGGATCAAGCAGAAGTGTAATTGAGGAACAAGCCAAAGGTCGATAACAAGTGGTTAAAGATTGGGATCAAGTAGAAGCATAGGCGAGGAGCAAGTCAAAGGTCAGTAACAAGTGGTTGCAGGCTGGGATCAAGCCAATGGTTGGGAATGAGTGGTAGCAAAGTTATAGAAGGCAGCAGGAGCAAGATTGAGATATTGGCTGGAGAGAGCAAAATAATCTGGCAAACAGGAAGTGCAGAGACATGGCTTAAATCAGGAAGTTCATGGGAGTAGGAAAGGGTTCAAAGGTTAGGAGAAACAGTGTTCAAGGCAGGATCATTCAATGAACTGTCCAGGGAGCAGCCCAGCAACCCAGGTGGCTCAGTAAGAAAAGATATCATCAGACACAGCAGAGGTCGTAGGTTCAGACCCAGGTCCTGACAGCTTATGGCAAGGTGGCTATGCAAGATTTTAAAATATTCAGGGGAACCACAACTGATTGAACTTTTAAGACATTTTCTCATCTCTAGTTACCAACTGTGTCTAGATAGAGCCTCACTACAGTCACAAAAAAGATAAAAGAAGGGGGAGGGTAACATTGCAGCCAGCAAACTTCCTAAAATATGGCTTTTAATGTTCAACTCTTACCAGCATATACCTTTCCCAATCCCATAATAAAACAAGAGAGAGCTATAAGATAAAAATACGAGATCGTAGGGTTCATAAACATCCTCACCTGAGATTTTATAGACAACAAACCCAACTTCGACTGCTAATTTTATGGCCGCAGCATGTTGACTAACCTCAATGCTCCATCTGGGGAAAAATAACACAGGACAATGAAAACCGTTTGTCAGGCGGAACCTCGCTCCCCCCCCCTCCGCTAAACATGGAAGTGAGCACAAATCAGTAATTGCAAAATGAATCAAAACGTTGAACACAGAAGCAATTTATACGGTGCCCAGGCTGAAATATGGCCAGATATGAACATGATGAATCCTATAATCAAAAGGAACCCTGTAAGTTAAGGCGAGATATGGCAGGGGGTCTTCAAAGGGTAACACAAGGAACAGCAAGATAAAGAAAAAAAAAGGAAAAAACATAAAATAATCACAAAGAGAGATATGCGATAATCGCTTAAAGCTGCAGTTTCTATGGGCAGAAACCGAAATTGCTCCTTTTTGTTCCAATTCGTCTTAACTACTCGTTCCTTGATCTCCGTTCACTAACAACATCATTTAACATCCCAACAGACTGCAGGAAATGTGATAATATAGAGAGGAGTTTAGATATGTACATCAATGTGATGTTGATAAATGTAAAATATCTTACCGATAAATGTTAACAATCTAAAACTGAACTACAACCACCTTAACCACTTCATCTGCGGAATGTTTACCCCCCTTCATGACTAGGGCATTTTTTTTGCGATATGGCACTGCGTTACTGACCATTGCGCGGTCATGCGGGGCTGTATCCAATTAAAATTGATCTCTGTTTTTTCCCCACAAATAGAACTGTCATTTGGTGGTATTTCAAAATAGATAGTAAATAAATAAATAAATGTAGCGCTTTGTGTAAAAATATATATATAAATATAAAGTGCAAATCTCTAAAATAAATAAATCCTACATACAAATGAATAGTCCATGAAATGAAAAAATGAAGAAATGAAACAAGAAAAACTCTTCTTGTGATCAGTGTATCCACACAATTCCACCACAGTGATTGTTCGTCCTCAAAAGGAGGGCACACCACCACCAGTAAAAACGCGCGCTCACCTCCCAGATGGGTCAAAACTCATATACGGATCTCCCCACAAGCTCTTTGCTCTCACTTCCACTTCCCAATCAATGGTGGGTAATCCAGATGGCTCTTTTCTTAATGGTAACTCAGCTCCAGGGGCGGACTGACAACTCATGGGGCTCCCGGGCAATAGGAGATTATGGGGCCCCCAGGCAACCAGAGATTATGGGGCCACATAGTATACACACACACAGTATACACATACATGTACACACAGTATACACAGACATGTTTCTATTGGCTGTCCCTGGTCCATACTGTCTATTGGCTGTCCCTGATCCATACTGTCCCTGGTTTTACTGAGGCTGGCAACCCTGATGGGGCCCCCTAGTGGCCTAGGGCCCTCGGGCAGTGCCCGAGTGGCTCAATGGTCAGTCCGCCCCTGCTCAGCTCATTAACATCCAAAGAAACAAATCACCTCCCAGCTTGGCTCAAGATTCCATGAGTTCAGGACATGTAAATAATAAGTATAGAGACCATAGCTCCCCCCTTCTAGAATCTACTGAGGAAGGCCTGAGATTGGCCGATACGCGTCTAGAAGGGAGGAGCTGATAGTCACGTTCAGCCAGGCACTGTGTATGTGGACACGGCGGTGCTGCTCTGGAGGTTTTTATGTGATTTTAAAAGTTTTTATCTTGTAAGTGCAACTTGTCTGTTTGGGGGCTTTGAATAAATTTGTATACGGAGAACACTAAGGTCTCTATACTTATTATTTTCATGTCCTGAACTCATGGAATCTTGAGCCAAGCTGGGAGGTGATTTGTTTCTTTGGATATTAATGAGCTGAGTTACCATTAAGAAAAGAGACATCTGGATTACCCACCATTGATTGGGAAGAGGAAGTGAGAGCAAAGAGCTCGTGTGGAGATCCGCATATGAGTTTTGACCCATCTGGGAGGTGAGCGCGCGTTTTTACTGGTGGTGGTGTGCACTCCTTTTGAGGATGAACAATCACTGTGGTGGAATTGTGCGGATACACTGATCACAGGAAGAGTTTCATTTCTTCATTTTTTTTTTAAATTTTATGGACTATTCATTTGTATGTAGGATTTATTTATTTTTGGGATTTGCACCTTATATATATATATATTTTTGCACATAGTGCTACATTTATTTATTTACTATCTATTTTGAAATTAGTGTGGTTTACCACTTGGAATGTTTAACAGCTTATCTTATTTAAACATCACAATTTTTTTTACTCGTGGCGCTGATTGTTTCATCTTCTAATTTGGTGGTATTTGATCACCTCTGTGGTTTTTACTTTTTGTGGTATAAACAAAAAAAAGACCAAAAATTTTGAAAAACAAAACAATATTTTTTTTTACCTTCTGCTATAAAACAGATCCAATTAAAAAAAATTTCACAAAATCGAATTTCTTCGTCAATTTAGGCCAATATGTATTCTGCAACATGTCCTTGGTAAAAAAAAAAAATCCCAATACGCGTATATCGATTGGTTCGCGCAGAAGTTATAGCGTCTACAAACTATGGTATATTTTTACTTAAATCAGGAAGGCTGGCAACTCGGATGCTCTTGAATAAAAGTACTTTATTAGTTACATGGGTACACGAGTACAGGCTATATGCTGACGCGTTTCGGCTAAGAAGCCTTCATCAGTTGCTTTGATAAAGGCTTCTTAGCCGAAATGCGTCAGCGTATAGCCTGTACCCTGACACTTTTTGGGAACCAGTGACACTAATACAGTGATCAGTGCTAAAAAAAATGCACTGTCACTGTATAAATGACACTGGCAGGGAAGGGGTTAACATTGGGGGCAAGCAAAGGGTTAAATACGTTCCTAGGGAGTGCTTTCTAACTGTGGGGGAGGTGCTTTGACTGGGGGAAGGTAAAGATCTGTCCGTGTTCCTGCTTAGCAGGAACACAGGAGCAGCGCATTCCCCTCCACAGAACGGCGATCTGCCTTGTTTACATAGGCAGACCGCCATTCTGCCTTTCTCCTGAACGATTGGCGGGTCTCGGCGAACACCGCGTAAGCCGGATCAGATGATTGGCTCCCGCTGTGTCCAATCACAGCGGGAGCGGGTCTTCGGCGGCGCACGGCGAGCCCCAGACCCGGACGTGTCAGATCACATACCAGGTACGTGATCTGGTGCAGAGTGGCGCCCCTGCCGCAGTAAATCTACGGCAGGCGGTCGATAAGCGATTAAAATAAATCAAAATTAACCGCTTCCATGCTGGACACTTTCACCCCCTTCCTGCCCAGGCCAATTTTCAGCTTTCAGCTGTCACAATTGAATGACAATTACACGGTCATGCAACGTAGTACCCATATGACATTTTTATCATTTTTTTTTTCATACGAATAGAGCTTTCTTTTGGTGGTATTCAATCGCTGCTGGTTTTGTTTTTTGTTTTTTGCTAAATAAATGGAAAAAGACTAAAGAATTTTTTTTTTTTTTAATGTTTTTTTTCTTTTTTTTTTTATAAAATTTTGCAAATAAATCTTTTTACATAAATTTAGGCCAAAATGTACTCTGCTACATTTCTTTGGTGACAATAACCCAAATCAGTGTATATTATTTAGTCAGAAAGTTATAGAGTCCACAAACTATGGAATATATCTGAAAATCAATCAATCCTGATATACTGACGGCCGATCTCATTTATTGATGCCCTACAATGTTAGGACAATACAAATACCACCCAAATGACCCTTTTTTGGAAAGTAGACAGTCCAAGGTATTTAGTAGGAGGCATGATGAGTTTTCTGAAGTTGTAATTTTTTGTCACATTTTTTTTAACAAAATAAAGAAATAAATAAATAACTGGTTTGGCGGTGATCAGGGACACTGGTGACATTATGTAAAAAGAGAAAAAAAAGTGATACTTTTTATTTATTTTATTTTTTTTACATTTTTACCATTTTTTTGTTTTCACACACTGTGACCAGAACAATACAATGTTACCATAGTAACACTGTACTACTCTGGGCAAGTGATCAGGATTATTCTTTTTTTTTTTTTTTTACACATTATGATTGCTTTTACCAATGAATTTGATTGGTATAAGCAACCATTTTTACTGAATGAAACTGATACATTCAGTGAGTATTGTTATGATTAGCTGTGATTGGCCACAGCTAATCACATGGTACGGATGGGTTGGGATTAGCCCTGTCTGTACCATGTGATCCCTGTGACCAATCACAGCTAGCAAACACAATTGTACACAATGGATGGCATGAAAGGAAGCCATCCATTGTTTACAACTGTTATGTGATCTGCTGTGATTGGCCACAGCAAGCACATGGTACCGGCAGTGATCTGTCATCGGCTGTGTCCGGTGACACCCACCCAGAATGATGTCATATGACGTCCACCCGGAACAAATTGCATTAGGGCGGGAAGTGGTTAAAGCAATACCAAAAAAAAGCAATACCAAAAAAAAAAAAATTCAATATTCCAGTTACCAATCCTTAGTTATGGTTACTGCATTGATTTTTTTAGCCTTTTTTTTCCTTTATTTTCACCGGCCAGTAACACACTTCCTGTTTAGGATGTCTCCAATCTGGATGGAGGAGCAACAGATCTGGGGGGAGGCCAAGGTTAGACTAGCACATTTATTTGAACTTGGTTAACAAATTCAAATCAAACTCTAGATAACACTTTTTAAGCAGGTACAGTAACCATTTATTTTTTGGGGGGGGGCCTTACAGTAAAAACAACAAAAAAATGGCCATTGTAAGCACCCCTGTCAGTGGCATATGGTTTGTCCCAACACCCTAAATGGCGCTATAGTGCTTACCCCAGAAGGAGGTTCTGATGATTGGGTCCCTTCATTCTGGATACCAGCGACCTGCCCTTGAACTCTAAAACCAGGGAGGCTCCAACCATGAGGTGGTATTGTGAACTAGAGGCCCGTCAGTCTTACCAAACCCCTCCCACTGACTAGTGAATTGGTAACCGATGGGGTCCAAAGTTCCAGTGTTTGAGCACTACGATTTGAGTAGATCCCTGTCCGGAAAGGCATTTGCATACATATAGGTGCATAAGCCTCAGAGCCCATGGCCTAGTGATGGGTGACGGAAACCATAGCCAAGGCGCAGGAAGGCCGCAAAAGGGTTTTTGACAGAAGACGGAGCAGTAAATTCACCCTGGAACCTGGAGAACAGTAATGGTTGTCCACGGCTAATTTAGGACTGGCATGTCCCATGAAGAAGAATAGGACGTGGACACCATTCTGAACGGCAGGAAGGGGCGGAACCAGTTGCAATTCTTGATCAAGTGGAAGGGATATAGGGCGGAAGAGAATTCTTGGGAATCTGAGACCAACTTACATGCGAAAGATCTGATTCAAGCATTCTTCTGAAGGCATCCTGAAAAATGTGTCCAGTTGGGCATTCGAAGGCTGCCCGTAGGGAGGGGGCAATCTCAGGAAAGGAGTTTGCATACACGCAGATCAGTGGCGGCTGGTGCTCAAAAATTTTTTTTGGGGGGAATGAAAAATTCTGAAAAAAAACATCAATTGCAGCCTCACTGTGCCCATCAAATGCAGCCACTGTGCCATCAAACATAGCCACTGTGCCATCAAAAGCAGCCACTGTGACCATCAAACGCAGCCACTGTGACCATCAAACGCAGTCGCTGTGCCCATCAAATGCAGTCGCGGTGCCCATCAAACACAGCCACTGTGCCCATCAAACGCAGCCACTGTGCCATCAAATACAGCCACTGTGACCATCAAACGCAGCCGCTGTGCCCATCAAATGCAGCCGCTGTGCCCATCAAACACAGCCGCTGTGCCCATCAAACGCAGCCACTGTGCCATCAAATGCAGCCACTGTGCCCATCAAATGCCGCAATTGTGCCCCATCAAATGCAGCCACTGTGACCCCCCTGCCCGCTGTCTGACCAGCACTTACCCCTACTTGGCGGCGGGTCAGGCAGCGGCGAGCTGTGTCCCCCGTGTGTCTCTTCTTCCTGCTTCCTGCTAGGTGTCCAATAGCAGCGTCTGTTCTTTCAGCCAATCAGGTGACGGGTATCAGACCCGCGCTACCTGATTGGCGGAGAGGCAGTTCAGTGTTAGAAAAGCAAATATTAATTTGCTTTTCTAACACACCTGGGTGGGCTCCAAGTGCAATGCTCTGCGCTCCGAGTCCACCTATTTTGAAGCCTATTAAAGCCTCTGGCTCTAATCAGGTGCTTCAAAAAACCACCCTGCCACTGTAATTCAGGCGCCTGGTGTCCTAAAAGGGGCTGGACGCCTGAAAATCTATCCATTCTACATAGAGGGGGTGGCTGGAGAGAGGGGGTGGCGCCCATGCGCCCTTAATGTACGCACCGCCACTTATGCAGATGCATAAACTTAAGAACCCCTGCCTATGGCCGAGTGACGGGTGCGCACGTGTCACCCATCAATAGACAGAAAACTCCTAGGAATTCTAGGACTCCTGGGATCAGTGGCAATGCTGGGGAATGGGGGGAGGGGGGGGGCGGTGTGATCAGTGGCAATGCTGGGGAGTTGAGGGGAACAGTGGCAGTGGTGGGGGGGTGGGATTAGTTAGGTGGCAAATTCTGAATCATGTAGAGCAAAGCTGGAAATCTTTGGAAAGTATATAGTGGGGGATTCTACACTGACCACCTATGTAAGGGGGAATTTATACTGACCATCAATGTGAGGGGGGATTTGCACTAACCACCATGTAACAGCGGATTTTACGCCACCCACCAATAGAAAAGAGGGATTTTTACACTGACACCAATGTAATAGGAGTATTTACACCAACCACCAGTGTAAGGGGGAACATACAATGACCTCCATGTAAAGGGGAATTTACACTGACAACCATTGTCGAGGAGATTTTTCCTGACCACCAGTGTTAGGTGACACTTCTACACCGACCACCAATGTTAGGGGGGGATTTACACTGACCACCAATGTAAAGGGGGATTTACACTGACCACTAGTGTAAGGGCAATGTAAAGAGAAATGTACAATGATCACCAATGTTATGAAGAATTTACACTGACAACCAATGTAATGGGGGATTTTAAATCTACAGCCAATAAAGGGGGGATTTCTACACTGGCCACCAATGTAAGTGGGATTTACACTCACCACCAATTTAAAGGGGGCTTCTACATGGACCACCAATGTAAGAGAGGATTCATAACTGACCACAAATGCAAGTTTGGATTTTTTTAACGATTAACAATATAAAGAGGAGTTTCTACACTGGCCACCAATGTAATGGAGATTTACACTGACCACTAATGTAATGGGGATTTACACTGACCACTAATGTAATAGGAGCATTCACAGTAACCACCAATGTAAAGAGGAATTTACACTGACCACCAATGTAAGGGGGACATTCACACTGGCCACTAGTGTAAATGAAAGGATTGTACACCGAGCCCCAAGTTAATGAGAGGATTTACACTGACCACCAATGTAACTGAGACATTTAGCCTGCGTTCACATTTGTGGGTGTCACAATGTGGGTGTCACAGGGGAATTTACACTGACAACCATTGTCGAGGAGATTTTTCCTGACCACCAGTGTTAGGTGACACTTCTACACCGACCACCAATGTTAGGGGGGGATTTACACTGACCACCAATGTAAAGGGGGATTTACACTGACCACTAGTGTAAGGGCAATTCTGCACTTACCACCAATGTAAAGAGAAATGTACAATGATCACCAATGTTATGAAGAATTTACACTGACAACCAATGTAATGGGGGATTTTAAATCTACAGCCAATAAAGGGGGGATTTCTACACTGGCCACCAATGTAAGTGGGATTTACACTCACCACCAATTTAAAGGGGGCTTCTACATGGACCACCAATGTAAGAGAGGATTCATAACTGACCACAAATGCAAGTTTGGATTTTTTTAACGATTAACAATATAAAGAGGAGTTTCTACACTGGCCACCAATGTAATGGAGATTTACACTGACCACTAATGTAATGGGGATTTACACTGACCACTAATGTAATAGGAGCATTCACAGTAACCACCAATGTAAAGAGGAATTTACACTGACCACCAATGTAAGGGGGACATTCACACTGGCCACTAGTGTAAATGAAAGGATTGTACACCGAGCCCCAAGTTAATGAGAGGATTTACACTGACCACCAATGTAACTGAGACATTTAGCCTGCGTTCACATTTGTGGGTGTCACAATCAGGTAGCGCGGGTCTGATACCCGTCACCTGATTGGCTGAAAGAACAGACGCTGCTATTGGACACCTAGCAGGAAGCAGGAAGAAGAGACACACGGGGGACACAGCTCGCCGCTGCCTGACCCGCCGCCAAGTAGGGGTAAGTGCTGGTCAGACAGCGGGCAGGGGGGTCACAGTGGCTGCATTTGATGGGGCACAATTGCGGCATTTGATGGAATACAGGCAAAATCGCTTTCCTGACACCACAGAATCGTGCTACCCTTTAGCAGATACACAGCAGTGCCATCAATTGTTAATGACACCCTCATGCATCGGCTGAGATGTGCGTTTTCACATGCACCAAAATTCAGAGTGCTGTGGCACCATGTTATTTTGAAAAAGGGTTCCACCTCCAATTTACTTACCTTTGCAGAACAGGCTGATGTTAGGCTTAATGACTATAGTTGTCGGCAGGACTTTCAAGCATGACCCTTTACCTCCCCAGTGGGCAGCATTCAGCAAAGGTGATGGTGGATATGACCTCAGGGGGACATGATACACATATGAATGCCGCCTCTATTTACATATCAATGCTGCGGTCCATGACTATTTACTTAGTAATGCCGCCGCTATTTACATATCAATGCAGGTTATTTACATATAAACACAGCGTCTGCGGGTGAGTCATCTGTGCACGGCAAAAGGGCAGAAGCAACAGAACTTTACACTGAGATATCAGGACACAGCACGGGACTAAAACTTCAAGGGATACGGGAATTTAAACTGGGATAGTTGGCAAGTATGAGGCAGCTGCTTTGGGCACCCACAACAATGAGCTGTAGCTGCCCCTTTTGCCCTGCCTTAAAAACTATCCTGCGCGTGTGCACAAGCAGGTGCACGAGTGTGAATTGGCACCGGGAAGAATATTTAAACTGCACTAGTCCCCCGTGTCAGTGTCGTTTGGTTTATTGTGCTCCTGAGCATCTTTTCCTGTGTTTATCCTCTGATCCCGACCTCATCAGTTCCTGACTCTGCCTGAACACTACTTGTGCTGACCCCTGGCTTGCCTCTGGACTACTCCTCTGCCTACCTTGCTGTTACTGATACAAGAAAAAGAACTGCTGTTCCATGTGATTGGAGTATCTTGCAGAGTGCTAGCCCCGGTCCGCCACCGTGGGAAACTTGGAAAGAAGTATGGTCCAGTATGGATTAGCAAATGATTTTATATGCATTGTTCCCATTTGTGGGGGCACATGGATATGTGCGCCTGCACATGCATACACGTCTATATGGGGATAATTGGTTTATTGTCATATATGTGCATATGTGTATATCATTCATTTTTCATTAGGTCGATCGTTTTTCATGTTTTTATGTATGTATATTTATTTCTTGTTTTTCTCCTTTTTCAAATGTTTTTATTGGTTTACGGTATTATTTATAAATGTTTACATGCGACTGTTGGTCCATGTTCCTATGTGTATGCAGGACCTTTTGGTATACATAAGAACATGGACCTTCAGCGTCTACGTGACCACAGTTTGGTGTCTTTGGTGTTATCTTTTGTGAAGTTCTGGATGTTCAGCCATTTCTTTCTCCTTGCTGTTACTGACCCTGGGCCTGATCCCTGACTACTCTTCTACCTGCTGCCTGTACCTTATCTGCCCGTGCATTGCTGACCTGGACTGTCTGACCTTGCCTTGGCTCTCCTACCTGCACCTGCATCAGCTGACCTGTGCCCGATACCAACTATGTCTCAGAAACCATGAACCAGACCGAGACAGAAGTACAGTAAAATCACACTTGTTTTTTAATAAAAATAAAAAGGTGAATAGAGTAAGCGTAGTCAAAGCATAGCCAGAGTCCAGTAACCGGATCGGGTAATCAACCAAGCCGGAGTTCAGTAACCAGATCGGGTAATCAGCCAAGCCAGAGTTCAGTAACCAGATCGGGTAATCAGCCAAGCCAGACTTCAGTAACCAGATCGGGTAGTCAACCAAGCCAGACTTCAGTAACCAGATCGGGTAGTCAACCAAACCAGAGTTCAGTAACCAGATCGGGTAGTCAATCAAGCCAGACTTCAGTAACCAGATTGGGTAATCAGCCAGGCCAGAGTTCAGTAACCAGATCGGGTAGTCAACCAAGCCAGACTTCAGTAACCAGATCAGGTAGTCAACCAAGCCACTTCAGTAACCAGATCGGGTAATCAACCAAGCCAGAGTTCAGTAACCAGATCAGGTAATCAGCCAGGCCAGAAGTCAGGGATCCAAGTAGAGGAACAGCAAGCAGGATCTGGAGCCAGAAGGGTTGTCAGCAAAGCCAGTCTTTAAACAGGAACACAGGAGATGGTTTCTTGTGATGTGACCAAGGCGAAGGCAGGAATGAAGTGAGCTGGATGGCTTTAAGTAGGCAGGACTGACGAGCAGAATCAACAACAGCTGGGTAACTGTGGAGAGAGATGGGAGATGGCAATTAGCCGACAGCTGAGCGGCCAGCTCAGAGAAGGAAGGGCTGAGCCCAGCCATGACACTTTGGTCTCTGCACCAGTGGGCACCCAGCCAGCCATCTCTGCGTACCCCAACCAGTGTTGCCAACCTACCAGGTTGAGATTTACTGACACAACATCCAAAATTTACTGGCACCGCTAAGTTTTTACTGCCATTTCCAAGATTTCCAAAATTACAGTTTTAGATGCAAATTTCAGTGTTTAGACTACAAACAAGTGCAATATGCAATTAGCAATGTGATTTAAGAATGGATATTAAGGCAAAAAAAAAATTTGTATTTTATTTGGATATAGTAAATAAGTAGCTCAGGGTCGGGGGGGGGGCAAGAAATTAGAATGGGCGGCACACACACATGAAACGGACTCTCACAGTGACACTGACAGCAGTACAGACGCTGTTCACAGACGTTCTCCATCCGATCTGACAGAGCTTGAGATATTTTGCAAAGAAGAATTGGAAAAAAATGTCCCTCTCTAGATGTGCAAAGCTGGTAGAGACATCCCCAAAAAGACTTGCAGCTGTAATTGCAGTGAAAGGCGGTTCTACAAAGTATTGACTAGTGTTCCTTGGCCTTCATGATGCTGTTTGTTCACTAAGGTTCTCTAACAAACCTCTGAGAGCTTCACAGAACAGCTGTATTTATACTGAGATGAAATTACACACAGGTGGACTCTATTTACTAATTAGGTGACTTCTGAAGGCAATTGGTTCCACTAGATTTTAGTTAGGGGGTATCAGAGAAAAGGGGGGCTGAATACAAATGTACCCCCCCACACTTTTCACATATTTATTTGTAAAAAATGTTGAAAAAACATTTATCATTTTCCTTCCACTTCACAATTATGTGTCACTTTGTGTTGGTCTATCACATAAAATCCCAATAAAATTGTTGACACATGTGGAAAACTTCAAGGGGTATGAATACTTTTTCAAGGCACTGTACATAGTTACATACTTAGTCAGGTTGAAAAAAAAAACACAAGTCCATCTAGTTCAACCAGTAAAAGGAAAAACATTAAAAAAAAAAAAAAAAAAACATACAATCCCATATACACAATCCTTCACCCACACTTGATCCAGAGGAAGGCGAAAAACCCCAGAAAAGCTGGATCCAATTTGCTCCAGCAGGGGAAAGGTTCTTCTTCCTGATCCCAGAGAGGCAATCGGCTTTTCCCTGGATCATCTTTACCTATAAGTGTCAGTACCCAGTTATATTATGTACATTTAGGAAAGAATCCAGGCCTTTCTGCTGAGCTGTCCAGAACCACCTCTGGAGGGAGTCTATTCCACATTTTTACAGCTCTTACTGTGAAGAAACCTTTCCGTATTTGGAGCTGAAATCTTTTTTCCTCTAAACGTAAAGAGTGCCCCCTTGTCCTCAGTGATGACCTTAAAGTGAATAACTCAACACCAAGTTCACTATATGAGGGGGGGGGGGGGTTATGGCACTGCAAGGGTCTTTTTCTGTACTTCTTGGAGTTGGGCTTTAATATTTTAAAAATGACATGTAAGTGATTGAGTTTACATGTACTCTAAATCTGGAGCGAACACCCACAGTTTTTTTTTAATAGTTCATGCATTTGCTTGGTGTATCATATTTTTTAATAAAATGATGATATACAGATTTTTGCCACCAGGGGGTGCCATAAGCTGTGTGCTAAATTGAGTCCATT